>VYZW01031756.1:1431-27457 GCA_013401315.1 Balaeniceps rex
GAAATCCTGCATGGTGTCTTTTTAGGAATGCTTTTTCCTCCTCGTGTCTGTAAGGTTAGTAACACAGAGCTAGCAGTCAGTCTTGTTTTCAGGATTGTGTTAAAACTAAGCAAATAAGAAATTTATTTCATTATTTTATTTACTGTCTATTGTACAATCTTGCCACATAATTTCTGAAGCTGAAATACGGTACCATTCAAACGTTTGACTTNTGACTAAAGTCATATTGGTATATTATAAAGATTCTTAGAGCTTTTTTGTTTAGGTTATAGTTTGCAGAATTGTGTGATTGAAAAGGGATTTTTTTAATCAAAAATTGTGGAAACATATTACTGTGTTTAATGTTTAACTAGCCTCCACTGTAACTCTTTTGCCTTTATCCCCTAATTTACCAGAAGAAAGTTATTTGTACTTTATGGCAGGTTAGAATTTTTCTGGCACTAGCGAGGTATATTCGATGAAGAAATTATTGGATAGCATGAACCTCTTTAACAAGAATTTTACTTGTTGAACATTTTTCTGATTATTTGGCAAATCATAGAATGGCTTTGAAACCGCTTAATCCCTTTTTTAACAGAGTTCTAATCTCTTTACATAGTTTTAAATGGTCAACTATTGCAGCAAAACCAGCAGCTATATATGTTGTAGGTTGCTAGGTCAGATCATTTCACTTTTTTTTTTTTTTCTTTGTCAACTGCTGAAAACTTTGCTTAGATAAAATTCATCAAAACTCTTCAGGCCTGCTAAAGTAATTCTTTAGGTATTGGCTTATGCANCTGCTAAATTAATTCTTTAGGTATTGGCTTATGCACTTTGCTGAATTGCGATCGTAGTGAAGCCAGTGTTCATGTATCTCTGCAGTCTACAGAAGGCAAAGTCTCAGAAGTAGGAAAGATACCCAAGGATATAATGAGTGAGAGGAATTGGATATGGATAGAGAAAATCCCCTCAAATCAGTCTGGGACTGATTGGGCAGAAGAGCTATGTGGAAGAAAGGGATTGTAAAGTGTCCTTTATGAATTTTAAGTCCTTATCAAGACATCTGTCATCTAGATATCTCCCTTTTGCTTGTAATAAGCAGCAGACATGAAGGCTGGAATTTTTTTTGCTTAGTTTAGCTGTATTTTTTCTCTATAACTTCATATTTCCTTCAATTTGGGATGGGATTGTTGTTTAACTTCAGATGTCTTAAAGTTAGATATCTAAGCTTAAGCTGGTCACCCTAATTTCTTTTCATGATCAGGAGAAAGAAACATTTACCATCAGAGGGACAGTCATTGCATCCTAAGATTAGCATCTAAAATGAATCAGGTAATTACTCGCTAGGGTTGCCTGTTTCTCATTATAGACTATTGGCAGTCTAGGGTGGCTAAAATGAAATGATGTGAATACTGTTGAGAAAATTTGAAAATACTACATCACTCAAGGGTCCTTGCTCCCCTTCTCTCCCACTCCCCACGTCCGCTGGCATGGTACTAATCTTTACACCAGTTTAACGAAGAGTGTATTTGTCTGTATGTGTCGGTAAATACAGGTAAGGTCTCTAATTTTAAAATAGATATTCAATGGATTAGCTTAATTTCCTAGAGCAACACCCTGTAAGCTTCTCAGACTTATGGACACTGTATAGGAGAACTTAGAAGAAAGAATCTCTGTAAGGCTCAGCTGATAGTTTGCTCTCTTCCTTGGTCCAAGTATATTGCAACATACTCTGATTTCAGCTTCTGCTTCTCTGCTGCTACAGGTGTACAGCTGCCAGGAATAAGATTAGACAAGTTAAGATCAAGCTCTTTCCTCCCTGGTCTATCTTCTGTGTTTAATCACAGAAGTATTTTGTTACGGAGAATGATAACTACAGACTTACAAAGTTATTCACTGAAATTGGATATCAGATAACTGACTCTGACTCATCAGATCACGAACTAGAGCTAAGACTTGTAATAGATTAGCAGGTTAAACAAGAAATAACCACTAGACAGGCTTTGGTGATGTTTTAAAAACATCTTCATAATATAAGTCATAAGAAAGAATGGCAGATTCCTAGGTTTTTCTAGTTCACTAGTAAAGCTGCCCTGCCTTTTACATGTAAGCTTACCATGGGATGATACTGGCATCTTTCTTTATGTGCTTTCTTACAACTTTGTGAATAATTTTCATTCATTGCTTTCCCAGATTTACTTCTGAGCATCGATTTTGGGCACCCAGTGAAGTAGAGGAAGAGGTGGAAAATAAAGAAATAACTGATATGTTAAAAACTAGATATATAACATTTGCTGGCAAGTTCGAACCAGTGAAACATAAATGTCGAGCACTGATGCCTGATGGAAGTCTGTGTGAAAGACAAGACCGGATTAAGGTGAGCACCAAGTAACACAACTTCCAGGATATGTGCTATGTGGAGAAGATCTTGTTAAAACATGTCCATGAAAGTTTATTTCACATTGTAAATATAGCTCAAGGCAGTGAAAGAAAATTGTATCTGGAGAAGTTTGCTGTTGATGTGTGCTTTGTATGAGAAGCATCCTTTCTGTAAGGAAGCTGTAAACATCTAAGAACTCTCAATTATTTTTGGCATTCATCATAGGTATTTATATTTGTTACTGTGATGTTTGAGTACCTGATGGTGAAGCAGAGACAGTTAGTTGTTTGCCAAAATGTTTTCCTTATTTAGAGGCATATATGATACTAACTGGTTTTAGAAATGAGGGTGTTTGAGGGGCAAAGAGATTTTATTTACAAATTAGGTTTTATGAAAGCTAAATCCTACGCAGCCTCAAATTATGAGCTCTATTGAGCAGAAACAGTTTGCTTGAACGCTTTGTTCTAATATCCCTGTTCTTCCTGTATTACCTGAGACTGAAGGATCTGAAAGCACTAAAATACTTTAAATGGGGCTGTTACAGGATAGGAGTACAGCATAAACAGCAAAATACAATGCAGCATTGGTGCCCTGGTTCCAGACTTGACAGGATGTGCCACATGGCCTCTTGAAACTGGATGTTCATATCACAAAGAGCATATTTCTTTGAGATTCTGAATATATAAAACACATGATATTTATGGGATCCTGATGCTTTCTAAGGGGGACTGGGCGCCAAGTGTAAAGTTTTGTCGCTTGATTCCAGTGTCTGGTTTTAAGCTATGTTGAATAACACGTAAGCATTTTCTTTTCATCCAGAAGTTTTGAGATTTTTTTTCCCTTTTCTTTCTGAAGTGCCCTTTCCATGGGAAGATAATTCCTCGGGATGAATCTGGGATTCCCGTTAATGCAGAGGACAGAGCCAGAGAAGAAAAGATGCGGTTTGAGAAGCAAGCGTCTCAGCCAGGTTTGTGCCTGCATAGTATCTTTAAAAAAAACAAACAAACAAATATTAGACAGAGGTGGGAGATAAGCTTTAAATGTAAATGTAATATCTTTATTGTATATGTGTTTGTTTATATATTGTATAAGATATGTATAATATCTACAATATATATATTTAGAATCTGTACAATAATTGTATATATTATGTCTACATTGTATCTGTATATTGTATATATTGCATCTACAATATATTGTACCTATATATTTTCTATATTGTACCTATATAGATACAAGTTGGACAACAATAAGGAGACAGGCTATATGGAGGAAGAGAGCCAATTCTTTTGTTGCTAAAGGCACAGGTTGAGATCCGCAGAACTGGATCATATTTCTGTTTTGCTTCTAACCCCATTCTCTCATTTAAATTCCTGTTAATTTTAATTTGCAGGTCATTTGCAGTGGTTCTTGCTTATGTGGTGAATGTGGATGCATGTGTACACAGAATAAGGTTAACATTGTGTTTTGTTCTTTATTTCAATAGTTATCATAATGTTCCTAACACTTCTCAGACAGATGAATTACAGCCTTTATCTTAAGGAACATGTTTATTAAGGACAATTAAAACTATTTCCTGGAAAATGCTTGACAGTAAGTGTTCCCAAGCTTCTGAAAAGAAGTTGTCTAATCTTGCTGGTCCCTAACACTTGTGATTTATGTGAAGGAAAGATAATATTATTAGGATCGCTGTGTTACCACGAATATTGGCAGAGTGGGTTTTTTGTCACAAAGCGGGAGCTTGTTTTTCCTATATCCACTCATATCTATCATATTCTGTATTTCCTATATCTACTCATTTACTACTGTGTTTTAGAAGGAGAATTCTTGGCCTTGTTGTGCTGTGCATCTGTGCAGCGTCACTAGAAAATACTCTGAACTAGGGAAGCCTTCACTTTGGGCTTTATTTTATTGGCATTATGACTAGCCTGGATATTCTAATAGGCATGATGTTTGTGAGGGGCTTGAGAAAGGGAGTGAGCAGACCCATGCTGTTTAATTGTTTACAGTTTACTGTGCAATACTCTGGATTTTGTTTTTAAACAGTGGGGATGGGCAACAAAATTAATGGCCTTCTCCTTGCATCCTGGCTGCTGCTTTCAGGTATGGAATGCTCTGGAGGGAAGGCTCATCCTTCCCTAAGATTATTTGGGCATTTTTAGCCAGGATAAAGCTCTGGTCTGCTAGGTAAGGAATGCAGGCAATGAGAAAGACAGCAAGCAATGAATACACAGGCAGAAAGACTTCTAAGGGGAATAAGAGACTTTTTTGCAATAGTACAACTAAGCCTCATTAGTGATGGACAGAAGGTAGATTTTCATAGAGCACCGGGGGGACTGCAGCCAGGAAGCTACTGGAAGTTGATGGACTGCAAAGCAAGATGGGAGAGAGGGATCTATCCAGCGAAGACATAGTGTATAACTGGAGGGGACAGATTTGTTTTCAAAGCTTTTATTTAATCTGCCTTCCTCCAGCAGGTCTTAGTTTTCTCTGTTTTAAGCTATTTATTCCAGGTGAGTAGTCTGCATTCTAATTAAACTTACCCATAGGCTTTATCTTTTTGATACCTTGTAGTATACTCCTTTTAATGAGTTAGTTCTCTCTTAAGCTCTGACTCAGTATTTCACCAGTTTCACAGTCATATGTATTATTAATGAGGCTACCGAACTTTCCATGAAACCCCTTCAGAGCATGAAGAACGGTTGTTGATCTGTTACCCAAAAGGGTCTATGTCAAATGAATGTGCATTTAAACAGACAACTGACCCACCCAGTTTCCTTCAATACATATTTGGCCGTCTTTGAATGACCGTGCTTGGCAATTACCAGCACCATGCAAATGCAGCAGTTACTGAACACCTTCTGGTATCTGCATGTGTCGAGAAGTGCTACGTTTGCAGGCAGTTTCCATCCTTGTCCAGGTGGAGCGAAGTGCTCTAAGCTGGCATCCGGCCAACAGCATGGGCACAGTTGGGCTGTCACAGTGAAACCAGGCTGGGGTGGGGATGTTGTGCTAAAAAGGAAAGTTCCCAACTTAGATATGGCAAACAAACTAGCAAATTAAACTAGTAGGTGTTCTTGAGGGGCTGGTTTCAAACTAGAAACTAATACTCTGGTATAAAAATCACTTGCACTGAAAAATATTGATTTTTTTTTTCTGTGAAATTGCCATTGCTGGAGGCTAGACATAATATTTATTTTTATTACAGTGTCAGCGCAGTGTTGTTAGAGGCTTCTCACCTCTGGCCCACACGGATGTGTATGTTAGTCCCAAACCAGTGTTGACATTGCTGCGTTGCATTATTGAGTGCCGTTGTTAAGCTGAGATGTCGTACAAAGGTCCATCCTGTCTGGCTGGGGAGATACTGAACAAGCTATGGCACTTAATTTATTGCACAAAACCTTACAGGTTTCTAAAGCCATATGTATACCAGATGTCACTAAATACTTTTATCCACTGCTTTTTGTTGCTTTCTTTTTTTCTGTGCCTCAGTATTTTTATATTTGTTTTATAATATTTTCATAAACCTTTTAAAATGGCCTTTAGTTTGTTTATTTTGGACTTGTGGTTTCGGGGGGGTGGGTGTTGGTTGGTTTCTACTGGGGTTTGGTTTGGTTTATTTTTTTGACAGAGGACTTGAAGCAAGTCTGAGCAGTGCTGCTATGGAAAATGTACAAATTGGGACCCACTCTGCACAGTAAGTGCTTTGGTCTTACGATTGACAACGTCATTTGCTAAAGACGACAGTTTGAAAAATGCCAAACATTAAAATTTGGGCATCAGTTGCATGGTTAAATGGCACCAAAATTCTTCCTACACCTTTTTCCTATTGGATGGTAGGTTTATTTTCATCCCTGTGTGGTTGAAGGGGAAAACAATTGTGTACAAGTAATACAGTTCACGTGATAGTGACTATGTTTTGACTATACTGTCATGGTTATTATGGAGCGTTTTTTAACTTAGTATAAAATTTTAAACTCTAGCTAACGCCGACAAAACGGTGCTTTGGGCTCTTTGGTCCTGAAACAATGAATCAGGTGGGATTACGCTGACCTGCTAATCTGCAGTGTTCATCCTTTTCCAATAGTTCGCGCACAGGAGCAAATTAAGTGCCTATTTTTTGTGTCAGCCCTGAAGAGTATCTGGTTTTTCAGCCCTTAGTGACTTGTTAACAAACAGGTATCAGGACAGGCTGGTGAAGGCAGGCCGCTGGCCAGTCAGATGTGAAATAGCATCTCTTTACTAACTACAGTATTGATTCCCGCCTACCCTTGCAAACTGTGTAATTTTCTTTTCCCTGCTGCTAAACTCAGTAACAATGTATGAAGAGCTTTAGGGGCCCATCAATGCTCAAAAAGGCTGCTCTTCCCTGGCATTCTATTGATTTTTCTCAAAGGCTTTTAAATTGCTCCTTCATTTTACTCAAATGCTCATTTCATCTCTACTGGATGCCGGCATTTTTTCGTTGTGTTTAAACAATTGCTCCATTCACTGGGTTCCTAAACTGTGACGCCTTCTTATTACTGGGAGATAAACTGTTTAGACAGTTTTCCTTAATCTTGGATTAATCGTTCCTGTATCTGAATTGTGCTGTTCTGTGTTCCTTCACTTAAAAAAAATAAAGTCTGTGAGGTCTTATGATCTATCAAGTATATGTGTTGTATTTTCTCCCTCTATACTTCTCCTGCTCAGTTCTTGCACAGCTTCATTTTCCTCATGCTTTTTGGTGTGTTGGATTTTAATCAGTCCTTGCTTTCACATATCATAGTAGGTTAGATCTAACCTTTCCTTGGAAAATTGCTGTGGTATTCCTAAACACCATGTTCTTAAGTGGGGACATTGCCTCTGACCTTTCTGAAATGTTATTGCCAATATTCGTCACACTCAGTGATCGTCTTTGGTATATAAGTGACATTGCATAGTCGTTTAGGACTGTTTATTTTTCTATATCTACATCGATGTTAAATAAGGGTAGTAGACATGTGGTGTTACAATTTCTGCAGGCAAGAAGGGCTGACTGGCATATGGGAAACTGTATGACTGTCGTGGTTTAGCCCCACTCGGCAACTAAGCACCACGCAGCCGCTCGCTCACCCTCCCCCTCCCCGGTGGGATGGGGGAGAGAATCGGAAGGGCAAGAGTAAGAAAACCCACGGGTTGAGATAAGAACAGTTTAATAATTGAAATAAAATAATAATAATAGTAATAATAATAATGATAATAATAATAATAATAATAATTGTAATGAAAAGGAGAACGAGAGAGACAAACAAAACCCAGGGAAAAGAAAACAAGTGATGCAACCGCTCACCACCCGCCGACCGACACCCAGCCAGTCCCCGAGCAGCGATCGCTGCCCCCCGGCTAACTCCCCTCGGTTTATATACTGAGCATGACGTCATATGGTATGGAATAGCCCTTTGGTCGATTTGGATCAACTATCTTGGGCCGTGCCCCCTCCCAACTTCTTGTGCACCTGGCAGAGCATGGGAAGCTGAAAAAGAAAGTCCTTGACTAGTCTAAGCATTACTTAGCAACAACTAAAACATCAGTGTGTTATCAGCATTCTTCTCATGCTAAATCCAAAACACAGCACTATGCTAGCTACTAGGAAGAAAAGTAACTCTAACTCAGCTGAAACCAGGACAATGACAAATGAGTGGCAATTACTGGTTGTTAAAACACAGAATTCTGACATTTATGCTGAGTTTGGACCATGTTACTCTTTGAAGTGGTACTTTGAAGTGGTATGGGTTCCAACCCATATGCTCAAAATCTTTGTAATGCAATGCCATTTTCCTAAATTTCCACTTGGAGATGTCCATCCTCTAGCCACATTTTTACTTTCTACTTCGTACTGTGTTACCTTGTTCTGATATGCAAGACTCTACATTAAAGGTGAAAGACCACTGCTTCCTCAAAGAGTTTACAGTTAAAATCGTTCATGCTTTTTCCCGTGCTGGCATCTATGATCAGAATCCATTTGCAGTGTATGGTTGTATTCTGAAGCATTAAGGTTTTGATAAAACTGTAAAACAAGTTTTTGATGAGACAAATTAACTCTTGCGTGGTTATCAAGAGAAGAAACTTGATTAGATAATTCAACTGAAGAAGTGTGGGATACTTACATCTTTTACAAGTGTAAAATTGGGCTCATGGCAACAAGGGTCATATCGTCTTATTCAAGAATGCTATTTAGGTGTCAGATACCAGTTCACGTTTTGAAGCAAATATGACTCTTTGATGAAGAAAAGTTACAATATTGTCACCCCCACTCTGCTCAGAAGTTGACATATTCCATTTTTTTAGGTTTATTTTTAAGTTTATTCAGAATTTATTTTTTTTTATTTATTTTTTATTTATTATTTCTGAATAAATTCTGGAGGTAAGTTCCTCAGCTACATTGTTGGCATTTTGTTCAGTTTCTAAATAATAATCACTGTGTTTATGTCACCTCTCATACATGGAATAGTTTCCTTGGAATTTTGCTACTGTGCTACTGTGAAAACTTGACTTGAGTCTTCCTACACAACAGTTTTATCTACAGCAGCTAATAATAGATACTAATCCCAGACTGGCAGGGCTTTTTCATCAAGATCTGTCATTTTGGCTAACTGTTTCATCCTCCCCTTCCTTTGTGTATGCAACTTCCAGCACAGTGACTCTGCCCTCGCCTAGCAGTGACAAGAACCCGTACCTTAGGAGACTGCAAATTCTACCTGGGTTTGGAGTTTCAAAGTGCATGCTTTTTCTTTTAAACAGAGTGGCGAGATCCAGAATTCATGAGAGAAGTTGAAGCAGCTACAGGAATGGATCTTGGTTCCTCTAAAAATAATGGAAAAGGAGGGAAAAAGACAGGGAAGAAGAAAAAATATCCAAATCTGACAGACCTGACGCAGCAGGCTAATACTTCTCGTTCCCGGCTTGAGAAGAAAGTCTTCAATAAGTAAGATGCTTATGTTCTCTAAAGCCTGTTAAATTGCTGTTTCCTTTTGTTTCAACAGTACTTTCTGTTTTTACATTAACGTGCACTTACTAAACAACTTTCTTCACTAACTGCAGTGCAGGAATGTCTTCCATATCTCTGGAGGGTAAAGAGTAGTAGGTACTGATGACCAAGGTTATTTCTTTGAGAATGATTTTCAGCTAATTTACAAAATTTCCCTGTGAAAGATTTTTTTTTCCCATCCTTCTCAATTTTTTTTTACTCCTTTAATTGCTGTAGTGGCTTCTTTGGAGGATAAGTTGTTCATCAGGTGGATGCTACTTTATGTGTGTAAATAGTACTGGCTCTGGAAAGAAGATGGTGTGTTCAGAGTGACATGACTTACAGCATCAGACACACTGTAGTAGATGGAGTGAAAATGAAGTTTTTCCTTTTGAAAGCCTAAGATGGGCTGCCCTGAGCGGAACTTCAATTAATAAAAGGATCTGTCCAAAACCCTTGGCTTTTGGCATGTAGCAGTGTCTTGGTGGTTGCCCTCAAGCCTCTGGTGTATGCTCAGAGACCTTCCCAAACTTTTGACTGCTGCCTGGGCTTCCTGTGCGTTTTCTCTCACTCTTGGGTGTACTAAATTTCTAGCTGGGCCTGATGCAGTGCCTTCCAGTCCAGTATGTACCTATGGCGATCCCTTCCTGGGTATTATTCAGTGACACACTGCCATTGCATTTTCCTCCTGCTTTACTGAGAATGCTTTAAACAGCTTAAGAAAAATATTTGGATCCTTGTTTGCTTAACCCCTGCTGTCTTTTGTAAATATCAAGGACTGGAACCTGCTGCAGGTCTCTTTTCAGTGTAAAAGTTTGGAGATGATTATGCCCTGTACCAGAGACATGTTGACATGTATTCTTCCCGCGATGGTGCTGTTGCTATACGTCTCCCTTTCCCCCCAGCACATGTGCAGACAGTAGCTCTTGGCCTACGTTTAGCTGGAGAGGAAACTGTTTGGATGACATTGGCATTTAGACATTTCAAACAAAGGTGCATCCATGACTTATGTAGACATGCGTGTTAACTTTAAAGCAGGCACGCTAGCTCAGATGGGAGTGGGAGCCTACCAACCCACCATGCTGAATGGGTTTTAGAACTTAATATGTCTGCTCTGTTATGCTGTTTCTGATATCTAGTCTCGGTTAGATGTGGCTGCAACATAAATTTGTCTAAGCATGCTCTGGTCTTTATCAAATGGAAAGCAGCTGCAGCTATTTAAAGAGTTTTACATGTCAAAAATGAAGTAGTCAAAAATGAAGTAGTCAAAGGAAAGTGAAAAGTCTAAAGTTGTCAAATCAAAAAAGCAAAATCATTATTATAAAATCATCAATGCTGGGTTATTCCCTAAACATACTGGATGAGTTGAACAGCATCCAAGGCACAATATTTGTTTAAACTCTATTTTCCCTTTTCTGATGTAATGGTTATAATAACAAAGCCAAATCCACATTGCTTTTAGTTACAGAAATAGCATATTTTCTGTGAAATCCTCATGTTACCTGATCTTAGTTAGAAGTCAGAGACATACAGTTCTGATGATCAGAATTTCATATCAGCTTTAACAAAATAAATTTAAAAAGCTGTTTTTGGTTTACTATGGTTTGTGCTAATGATTTTGAGTGTGTGTTAGTGCCAGGCATAGGGAATCAAACCTGTCATGTTTTAATAGGTTTCATGCTTTGCAGCACTAAACAAGATGATAACCTTGGCTCCTTATAACAACCCCAAATTACTTGAAATGTATAGGTGATAAACCCAGGCTCTAGTCTGCCAATAAAGTTAAGTGAAATTGCACACAGATCATCAAAGTGGGATCTCATTTCATTTACAGTATCGCACAATCCAGTGGCGCTAATGTAAAACCTACATGACATGAAAGTGTCAAGGCCACTCTGCACTGCTAAAGGCTCACTTTTCTCCTACCAATTAGGCAATATTTGAAGTGCAAAACCATGACCACATTTTCCTTACTCTGGTAACTTTATTGGCAGAATTTTGTTAAAAGTATACCTCTTCCAAGGTGTTTTTTCAGAATGTTGGTTTTCATCACAGTTGCTGCTGAGAAAATCTTTAATCCCACCATTTAGAATCATTATTAAGAAGTATCCTCTGTTTTCAGATGTTTCAAAATGGCTTTTGAAATGAAGCCATTACAGAGAGCAGTTATCTATAACAGAAGTCAACTTGCCTCTCAGAGATAACCACAGGAGCAGAGCTGGAATAGTGTGTAGGGCCTGATCCTGAAAAAGGCTGGTGCACACTACCAGGTGGAAGTCTTGTCTTCATTTTGCTGTGCAGCCTGCAGCATCCTCAGAAGTGATAAAGGCAGACTGTGACAACGTAGTGTCTAACAGCACTAGACTCGAAACCATCCACTTTGTGTGATGGAATTGCCAACTGCATTTCTGATGTAGAAATCAAAGGAGAATCAGTCAGTGCCATGTTCTTAAATGAGACATAGTCCCTCAAACCAAGCCCTTAGCTGGTATACCTCCCACGTTGGCAGAGCGTCCAGGTCTTTACAGAGGTGTGTTAGGAGATAACTTCCTTTTCCGTAAACAGAGGCAGGGTGACGTCTGAACACACCTTCAAATACCAACCTCAGATTTCTGAGATTTTATGCTAGAGGCACCCAGAGTAACCAATAAAAATGGAAACTCTAGAATCCAGTGAAGAACCAGATTCCCTAGGCAAGGTGCACTCAGCTGTGCACAACAGCTACCATAAGTTTCTGTGAGGGCAGATGTATGCAACAGACCATTCTCTTGACTTCTGCTACTGCCTTTCTGCTTTCTTAGCCCTCTGGAATCATGAACCCATTCCTCTGCCTTACCAGTTAAAGGATTTATAGGCCTGCTCTTTTTATGCCTTTTATGAGAATCTCCTGCTCCTATTCATGCTGTCTAGACATCATTTTCCTCACCCTCAAAATCTCAGCTGCGTGATCTTCACTCAGATGTTTGTGGAGGGAAGAAAAATGCAGGTGTCTTCACTCACCCAGTTCAAAAGTCACTCCCAAAAGAGGAGAAATCTCTGGTACTTTACTGGGAGGAAACAGTGGCAGCAAATAAAGAACAGCAACATGAGGCAAACCCTCATCAGATTTAGGAGCACCAGAAAGCTTAAGAGCTCCAAAGTTCATTCCTTTATTTCCTTTTTGAATCTGAAGAACACTCCAGAGCCTTCTTCAAGCACAGCAGGCACTGCAGAGGGCTCGAATGCTTGACCGTCATGAGGTAGCAGAGATCCCATTCCACTTTATATAAGAATAAGACATTGGACATACTGTCCTGGCTATGCTAAACTCTAAGCACTTAGCTGTTCTGCAGCAGGAGTTTATCTCTCTGCATAGAGATACATGACAATCTCTGGTGTCTTCCTAAACTAGTGTTGTGCTTGTGGATTAAATAGTTGCTGCTCAGGAATGGGGATACTGCTGATGTGAGCAAAAGAGTCTTACTCTGCCCACAGCTGATGAAATGGGGTTTTAGTAACCTGTGAAAGGAAAGTTGCTAAATCAGTTACACTTACATGAATTGAACAGCAAGCCCTTCCCTCACAAAAACATTCTAGATTCTGCAGGTTGGATTTCATAAGGGTTTCTAAGTGTTAGTTTTTTTAGATCCTGTTAGATACTTTTAGTTATTTTTCCACCCCGAGAGCAGTTAGGTGCTCTTGAAAATCAAACGTGGTATGTGTGACTATCAGAAATAATGCTAGGAGGGTGGAATGCACAGCCATTAAACTGAAAGACTTTAATTTGTTTACTCCTGTTAATAAAATAATTGCTGAATTAAACTATTTGTATTGCTGCAGCTAATTTAGTTAACAAGACAAATTTGTTCAGCCTCATCAGTGCAGTGTTCAGAAGCCTGGTAGTGATTAATCATAGTTCATTTTTTTTCCCCCAACATTCATAAACATTCTCTGAGATTGTGTAGAATCAACATTACAGTGTTTATTATTTTTTTGTTTCTCTTTCAGAGGTGCTATGAAGCGGGTGGTGAAAGCAATGAACCGAGTGGACCAAAGAAAGCATGAGAAGTTTGCCAACCAGTTTAACTATGCACTGAATTAAATTGTTACTCTTCTTTGCCCTTCATTTTATTACAAGAGTGCAACTGCACAAAACCTTTATCACAGATCTTCGTATTTACATTAAAATACTGTGCTAGGTGCATTTTTACTGGGGTAATTTTTTAAATTGTTTTCAACTTTAACTTATTTGATAATGAACATTAATTTTGGCAAAGATGTGGTGGTATAGAATGGAATGCATTTAACAAGTTGATAATTATTTGAAATGTACATGAAATAGGGCATGTTTTATGACTTGTACGTACTGTGGGTAAAATGTTCAGGTTTGGGGTTTTTTTCCTTCCCAAGGGACTCATGTAATTTATACCTCCTTCGCCAACATGTGTGTTGTAATTTGCCTCCACAAAAAGATGCCTTAGAAACAATTAGATTTCTACCAGAGATGGCAACGCACAGAGTATTTGCTCAGCCTACTGTTCTAGAAAGTGTACCACATCAAGTGGCTCCTGCAGTACGTCTAAAGAAAGACCTCTTGCGTACACCTAAAAAAAATCCAAATCAACTGATGCCTTCAGATAATGAATGAAGTAGAGTTTGGTCTCAGCAGAGTGAAATCCAGGAACTAATTCAAACTTGGTAGCTGTGGCGGTGGAGAACCCGAAATGACAAATATCATCCTGGTCTGCTTCTTGTCTTCCCAAGATGGTATCCCAGTATCTTTCAGAACTACGTGTGGAAAGCACGTTGTGAAAGTTTGTAGAGATACTCAGATTGTGCTGCAGTTTAACTGATACCAAAAAGCTCTGGTACAAAGTGAAGGTATGAGGTTTTAAAAATCATTCAAGTGGAATACTGTACTAGTGAACTGCCTGGCTTGAATCAGTTAAAATTACATCAGTCTCCAGGCAGAGAATGCATCTAAGGATCCAGATATAAACACAAGCATCTCGACTCTTCTAACTCCAGAGGGTAACAGAAATACTGAGATCAAGCAGCCGGAGCCAGTGTGGTTTGTTGTTACTGGCTGGGTACTTCACCAGATCTGCCAAACCTGCTTTGCTGGCTATAGTCATGTCTTAAGCAGAGTGAACCAAACATTGACCAGTTGTGCTCTTGCAGGGTTTCATACAGCTTTACAGGTGAAGGAAATCCAGAGTATCAAGGAGGATAGAGTGTTTGAAAACCAATTTCAAAGTGAACTGCACAAGTCTTGAATAAAATACAGAATACAAATCAGAATAGATTCTCTACAGTGCTGGCGTAGTCACTCACCTGTTGGAGGTGTTTCCTCATGCATCAAGAGACTATAAGAATTAAAAAAGGAGAAAATTTAGACTCCTCAGTGTAGCTTCTGACCACCTCAGACAAAAGCTAATTTACAGTTCTGCCAAATATCTTTTGACTTGCACAAGTACTGCTTAGAAAGCAATTAATGCTGAATCTTGATAGTTTATCTTGCAAGAGCTCTGCAGTTTGGAAGACATTTTCCCCTTCACCACAGGCACTTAGAAGATGTACTTCTAAACTACCAGAAATAAAATAATAAATAGGCAACTGAAAGCAAGAATTTAGAGATACCTACTGCACTGGAAAGCAAAGCCACTTCTACTCTCAGCCTAGCTAACGTGGCAGTGAAGGCTTCAGGTGAAAATGTAGACAAGGACAAACCAAGTTCATCACCAGCTCAGTTGAATCAACTGCTGAACTGATTTTATTTCTTGTTAAGGATAAAGACACAAAAACCCCAAACAAAACCAACAACAACAAAACCCCATACATTTGAATGTAATATAGATTGTTGAATGCTGGGATCCCAGAACAGTCTAAATGAAACTGTTTGATCTTGGAGATTAACATCAAAAGAGCCATAAAGGTCATTGTGCCACTATTTGAAGATTCTTGAGCCTGCACAGAGTGAAGGTGTTCATTTATAAGACATGTTTTCTCTCTTCCCTGTGGGGAATTTCTGTTGTGCAGTGGCACTTAACCCTTCTTTGCTGTGGATGTGAGATGTCAGCACTAGAAAACTTCCAGCAAACAGTAGGTGCACTTTACCCCATGGAGTTCCCATTTTGGACCTTTAGTAAAATAAAAAAAAAGAAGAAGCCCAGAGACTGTGATTGGAGAGGGAAATGGTAGAAATCTGTGAGAAAAAAAGTGTACTTAGTAAGTAATGCTCCATTACGATGCTACTCAGAGTCACATTAGTTCTAGAATTACCAACTGAAATTTCCTATCTGGACCTGAGTGTCCAATTCACCAGTTAAACCTGATCCTATCATGTGATCTGTGTGCCCTCCCCCTTTCTTTATTAAAGACACACATGCACACAAATGGTGTTTTTCTAGAGTGTCTCTTTCATGCAGTAAGACAATTTGCAGAAGTAAGGTTTCCTAGCAAGTGACTTGGAGCTGGCTAACTCAGACACAGGTGCACGGACTTTGGGCCAGGTTAGNTGTCAGGTGGGGAATATACCCAGTTGGATATGAATTTTTTTTCTTCCTCTTTCTGCCTTGAAGCGAGAAAGACCATTGAGTCTTCACAGGAGAATGCATTAAACACACATCCTCTGTAGCACTGCCTTTGTGCTAGCCTGGCCTCTTACCAGCATGCATCTTCCCCTTATCCAGTGTTTGAGAAGCCCATGCGTCCCCTCCCATGTGACTTACTGCCTCATTTAATCGAATGACTTCTCTATAAGGGCAACTTGGCATATATACACACAACAGGTCTTGAATTTTGCCACTTAAGCATTCTTGTTAGCCCTGGTCAGATGTAATGCAGATGATTTTAGGAGCTTTATCCTTTTCCTGGGTTTAGCTCTAGCTCTGCTGAAGGATAATTTTTAAGAAGGCATCTATCTCCAAAGATCCGGCATACCTTCATTAAATAGAAATCCTTTTAAGTTCAGAATAAATTATTCTACTTTTTAGATACATCACACCTCTTTGTGTGTCACTTTACTTACAGTAATTTACAAATTTGAGGTCTCCGAGCTCACCAGCTCTTCAAACATCTTAGTTGCTCAACTGTGTGTGACATTTCTACTGGAACTTTTCTATTCCTGTCCTCAGGGCTTCTGAGAAAAAAAAAAAAAAAATTAAAAAAATACAAGTATCATTCACATAATCTCTGCTGTGTGTTTTTGTCTTTATAACTCACTCAAATGCCTTTGCAATTGTACTGTAACGTACTTGCTGGGGATACTGCATATGATTTCCAGGTACCTAAACACCTTAGATGATTTGGCCCTTAGAGTGTTGTTAAGGTGAATAGCTGTAATGCAGGTTGAATATTGTGTATCTCTAAAAGGACACGGTAACGGAGATGAAGCGAGCTGTGCTGATGCATCTAAGTCATCCTTTTATAACTAGTGCTGTTTCAGTGGTAAACCAAGAACTGAAGGCAAAGACTTCTCCGTGGTTATTCTTACCTGAGCACCCGGGTGCATCTGGGAAGTAAAAGCCTGGAAGGAAGAGACTGTAGTGTGTATGAATTTAGTGCTGTTTGGGGTTGGAATGAAGGGTCTGGCCCTCTGATACAAAACATTTAGTGACATAAGTGAGCTTGGTATGGAGTTTGTGAGCTGGGCTTCTGAATAAAAACAATCCTTCAGCACATCCCGTCTGAAGTCACCGAGGCAGGATAATGAGTCCATACTCATCTTTTGCAGATACCTTGTGATTTCATTTTCTCTAAACTTACTTGAGGCTTGGCTTTAGCAACCCAGGTCTGGCTGAAGATTTCTGTTAGAAAACTGTGACCCTTAAAAGCTCTTAGAAATTATGTTTAAAAGTCCTTTGGAAGCAAGACAAAGACATGGGGTTTGTAAGTGGTTCTGCATGGACAATGTGTCATGCCATGTAAAACGGTTTGCAGGTTGCAGGGGGGTGGGGGGGCGCACGACATCAGTGAGTTCAAAGCGGACATTATTGAAAAAAAAGCATCTTTCTTTTGTGGAAAACAAAAAATAAACCTGTTCCACTTCAAGTGGCTGTGGAAATGGACGATAAGGATGTTCCCAATTATAAGGAGCTACTAGCCAGAAGCAAGAAGTATTGAATCTCAGGAACCCAGCCAGCGAAAACTCAATTCAGCATGTATCAAAATAGTTTAGCAGAGATAGCCATCTGGTGGTCTCTAACACTCGTGCAAATACCTGGCTGTTCGTGCAGCTATGTTTGTAGCTCATCCAATGCTATTGAACACATTAATGGTTTTAAGCAGGGAGGTGATGTAAATGCACCTGTAGGTTATGCATCAGAAAAGGTAAGGACATCTGGATGTTACAGCAGTACTTATGAGATGAAAAGGGGTCATTTAAAATCATACCTTGGGAAATCACACTACCATATAGGAAAACTTCATGCCTTTACAGTATAGGCTGACCATGGATGGCACCAAATAGGCATAGAAAGGGACCTTCTGCAAACTGGCCCAAGAAAGGTCTAGGTGCCAAAACTGCAGCCCAAGAAATGCTTACCTTTCCTGGGCTCCTAAGGGTCTGTACACGCCGTGAGCTGCACTGGCCTTCCCGTCTCGGCCAGAGTTCTTGCTTAAGCCTAACGAGACCCAGGGAAAGAATTGTATGAGCACTCAAGAGGGCTTGATCTAGCATGTATTTTCACATCTTGTGCAATGCCCACCAAACACATACCTTTAACAAAAATCACTGTTTTTAAGTAGGCAGCAGCAATCATAGCACACGTAATAGCTATAATGCTGGAGCAGGCGTTCAGGCGAGGTGGAGTTCCAGGTCCCTTCTCAGCCTAAGAGGTGACAGTCCCATGTCCTGTCTCAGGAGACAGCCCAAGCCACAGGCGATTTAAATGCAAGGGAGCTGGAAGGAGACAGTTCACATCATCCATTCTCCTATGGGAACTGAAACTGAACCACAGTGGAGATAAAAATGCTTCATGCAGGAGACAAGACAGAAGGTAAAAAAAAGCCTTCCAGATTGCAGTCCCCAGGCTGGGGCAAGGGAGGGCTGGATCTGGATCCTCATTCCCTAGACACCTACCATTAAAAACACCGCTGAGTTTCATGGATTCAGGAAAGAGCTCCCTCATAGCAATTGTCACCAGCTAGAAGATCAGCTCTTAGGACCTCTTGGACACCAAGGCCTGAGAGAAGGGTGTTATTCTGATAACTACTGGAGAGCAATTTCTCCATATGTCTGTTTTGGGATGCACCAGGACAGGTACATTTAAATAAAGCCAAAAACAATTAACAACATCCTGCTCCTGGGTGAAAACAACACTTGAGTTTGCATCTGGAAACATGAAAGAGAGTTCTGCCCCAAGCAGTGCCCAAGGAAAACTCCACAGTGCTGGCAGTGCAGAGCAAAGTCAAGTCCATAGCAAGGTGAGAACGAAAAAACAGTGTAGAGACTCTAGGTGTCAGGGAGAGGTGAGCCAGGAGCAGAAGGTGAAGGCAGGAAGGGACAGTGGCCTTCCTGAGCAGGAGCACCATCCCACAGCACCCAAACAAAAAAAAACCCAAGCTTGGTAATAGTAACAGAGCCAGTCAGCAACTACCTGAAAGTCCAGCAAGACAAAAGGCAGGTCTGCAGGCAAGATCAGGGTGAGGGTCAGCAAGGTACAAAGCCAAGCACAGCCCCTACACCACAGCCCAGGCAAGGGACTCCACCTTCATGTGGTTCCCCTGCAACCAGCTGGAGGGCCCAGAGTGGAGACCCAGGTTAGATCTCTCATAGCTTGGCTGGTTCCGTGGCAGCCTGACCCAATGCGATGCAGCTGTGCCACATCAGTGCAGACCTTGAACACCTGGCAGGGCATGGGATGAGGACACAGAGGAGGATTACAGAGAAAAATGGTGGAAGGCTAGGCGGAGAAATGAGAGCCTGTTGGTATGTTCAGAGCCCTAGGAGTGTCCCTCCTAAATGGATGTGGGGATGGTCCTTTCTATTACAAAGTCCTCTACAGAAATTGAAGGACTTAAGAAAGGGTGGGAAGCCCTGACAGAGGCTAAGGCCTCAAAGCAGCAGCCTAGATCAAGACCAGTCGGGACCCTGCCCATCCAGCAGCACTGGTGACCCCTTCAGCTGGGATTGATGCTAGAGATCCCAAAGCTTAGCACATCCCCTGGAAAATACATGTGGGTGAGAGCTGGCTCTGCCTGGCAGCTGGACAAATTGTGACCGGTGGGACAAAGTCATTGCCCTTCCAGCTGCAGGAGTCTGACCCTTGAAGGAAAAGAAGGGGAGAGAGCTATTAATTGCTCATGATTCTGAGCTGATGCTTTCCCGCCTCTTCCTCTCCTTCAAAGCTGATCAAGTGGAGAAAGAAATTAATTCATGTCCTTGTTGAGCCTTTCCTATTCACTAGGTCTGGGTAGTACAGAGCCTAAATGTAGTACCAGCTCGGGAGAGCGGTCTGGGAGCAGGTTCTGCCATGCCAGGAGGAGGGCATGATGGTGGTTGTGCTGGTGATGGGCTGCACCAGAGCCTGGGCAAACTGAACTAGACTTTACTCCAGTGCAATCTGTTTCGCCACCCCTAAATATCTCTAACTTAAATATTGCCATTTGGCTTTTTGGGTAGACTTCCCCTCGCTTTTCTGCCTGTCAGTGCCCTGAGCAAAACCCCAGCGCTCCTGTGCAAGTGCTCATACGTTTTTGCATTAGCATCAGGAAACCCCTCTGTCAAGGGGTTAAGGAAAAAGCTTATTAAAATTGTTTAAATGTGGTGCTAATTAGTTTAGATGTAATGAGCAGCATTAGGCGTCTGGTTACTTTGAAAGGGATTGTTGAATAACCATTTCTGCCGACATTCCAATTTGCATAATGACAAGGTGTTGGCATTGCATCCACCATTAATTTGCTATATTTATAATGCCATTATGGAGCCACTCTTATCCTCGCACACTATAAAAGGTATATGGAAATATAATATATGATTCTGCTTGTTTGGAAATTGCTTTTGGGTATCTTTGAATTTTTGTAATTGTATTTTTCGCAGCTGAAGGCTAACAGCACCAGGAGGAGAGCCTGCCACGCGTTTTTCCTAGGGCTGAAATGAGATGTTGCTTCCACGTGTGCACGAGCCTTTCTTTTCCCCCATGCTGAAGCAGAAGCGGCAAACGAGGCTGTGATCAGGTGCGCTGCAGAGCGTGCTCAAAGCAAACACGCTATTTCGCTCAAAATCGTCACTACAAGGCGTAGTGCTGGTGCTGTAAGTCCCAAAGAACATTCTTAATTGCAAATCTCAATGTATTTAACAGGTCACAGAGAGTGCAGCTCGGTACTGGAAACTCTTGGTCAACACAAGGAGTTGAAAAAGCCCTACCGGCAGCTCATCCAAACGCTCTCTTCCTGCGCTTCTCTTCCTCTCGCACAGTCTCTGGGGACCAAGGCCGAGGAAATAAAGCTTGTCGCCCTACCTGTATTAAGGGTGGAAAGATGGGAACGAGACCCTTTATGTGCAGGACAAATTCTTGTAATGTATGTGTGTGGTGGGGAGGGGGGGCAAAAGAAAATGAGCAATAATTGAAATATTTGTACTAAGGTTAGTAGATTTATTTTCCTTCTCTTTAAAAAGCAGAAGTTTACCAAAGAGGGGTGAATCATTACTGCGTCAATCATCATCTCACATAAATATTTCTGTGACTTGCGGTTCTTTGCTGTAGTGTCATCCCTCCTTCGTTGTCGTTGTAAAACGTTTCTGGTTTGTGACATTAGAGAGAAGAAAATATAAAAGATGTATTTTAAAATAAAGTCTAGCACTTTGGGTGGAGTGACAGTTTTAGCTAGGTGAGGATGTGTCATATAATGAGATTAAATTAGGAAATCATATCTCAGATTTAGCTGCTGTTTGTCACATTGCCTGACCCTGCACGCCCAGACTTTTGGGTTCTGACCTTGAGTTGCCCTCTGTGTCCTTGGTGTCCTCTATGGGTGCATCCATAGGATTTCCAGCATCCATGGGATTTCTCCTGAGCAGGCACTGATCTTTAGCAGCTCTAGCTTTCCGATGCTGTGATAACCTCCCGAGCCGCTTTGAAGCTTATTCTGTATGATGAATTCACATCTCTGCCAGACAGCATCAGGAAAGTAGAAAGAGCTCTTACTGTCAGGGTTATTTTCACTGCGACAACCGTCAGTCTGTCCACCTGAGACGTCTGCGTAATGTGAGCACGTGGTACAAAACAGTACGGGCAGAAGGGAAAAAAAAAGTTTACAGAAATGCACCAGATAGAGAAGAATATCATTTAAGTAAACCCACTTTGTGAGACAAACTGATCAGGATCCCATTTGTTTACTTGCCTGTCCCTTTCATCTTCAGTGTCCGCTCTGATCTGTGCCTTGGTTTACATCCCACGGTCTGGCAAATCTTCCAATATCATAAAAAAACCTTAGTTTTATTTGCTCTTAAGAAAGGCTCTCTGACAACCGTATTTGCTTGCTTACCCTTTGAGACAGAACCTGGAGCCCAGAACTGCCCAGACATTGCAAAACAATGTTCCTTTGGGTATTTAAATACATCTATGTTTGAGCAGAACAATTATACACGTCACACGGGAGTTAATGGATATTTGCCAACATAGCAGACTACAAGCAGATATCACAGTGTATTTTGGGGAAATGGATGTAAGTTCATACAGACAAAACTTTATTTTTAACATTTTGTTTATGTGGTATAAGAATAGAAACACGTAACATGACTGTGAGTTCAGGCTGAACCAGAAGGACTACAATACACATGACAAACCCTTAAGAATTCATCTAAAAAAGTAACTCACTAAACCCACATTCCCTGCTCAACTGGAAATAACACCAAGAAATTTGGGGGGGGGATAATATAGGAGACCGGTTTCCAATGATTCGTTATAACATCACTGGCTGTTGTGTGTAAGCAGTGACACAAAATATTTCAAAGTATTTTCTGTTATCTCTCAGTCATTTGGAATGTGTCTGTCTGTATTTATGTGCTTTTTTTCCTGTTATTCCGATTGTAAGATATTTTACTGCTGTTTAGAGTCAGTAAACTTGTTCAGCGTAAGCTGAAATATTTGAAGTAAAATAGACACTGCTGCCTTCTCTTTTTACCTCATTCGGTCATGTAGTGAACACTGGTAAGATGCAATTAATATCTGAATCATTTCTCACTAATACAGGCTAGCACCCTTGGATTTAACATTGACTTCATGGAAATTAGTTCAAAAATATGCTGATGCCCCAGATCTTCTTTGGTACGTGCCAAAGACATCACTTGAAAATACTGAATCAGTCTCCGAATGTGCTGCTCGGTGTATCCGAGATGAGAATTTGTCCTCTGGCAAACACTTTGCTAAATGTTCTCTTGAATGTGTTCCGCATTCTGAATCCCCTAATACTAAATTTTATGAATGAATAATAAAGTAATTAAAAAAAAATTAACTCACAGAATGAACCAGAGCAAACACCTCCTGCTTGTGCCATAATCATCTTCCTCTCAGTCAGTAGATTCTACTTACGCGGTACCAGGGTCTCTCTTTCTCATCCA
This sequence comes from Balaeniceps rex, assembly GCA_013401315.1. Taxonomy (NCBI): domain Eukaryota; kingdom Metazoa; phylum Chordata; class Aves; order Pelecaniformes; family Balaenicipitidae; genus Balaeniceps; species Balaeniceps rex. The sequence continues at coordinate 24,322 of VYZW01031756.1, forward strand.
TGACTCACTGACAACAAGCCACATCCCTCCAAAAAGCTCCATCCAGGAGCCCGGACCACTGTGTGCAGCGCAGGAGGTGCATCGGGTGGGATGTGTGAGAATCAGCTTTCGGGCCTTGCTGGGGGGTCAGTATGGGAGTTTTGGGGACCTTTTATGACTATCTAGTATGATAACCTCAGATTGCTGCATCGAGCTCGTAACCTGTTTCGGTCTCTTAGAAAGCCAGAGTATTAACGGGCAGGAACACGGGTGACAGAGTCAGGACGTTCAGGCAGGTGAGAGCATTCAGCTTCAGCAGACTGGGAGCTGAGCATTCAGACCAGGGATGTTTCTCAACAGCTGCCCTGTGCTGGTATCATCAAGCTGCTCATGGGCAAGTCTGTAACCATGCAGTCTGATCCAACGCCATCAACCAGCCGCAGAGCCGTGGTCCAGGGAGCATCATTTGGGAGTTAGCACTTTGGTGCTGGTACTCTACATGGCCTCTGCGTACAGATGGTATCCTGTGACCTGAGAGCACGGCGTGCTCTGCGCTGCTGCACGCTCAGCACACTGGGGAAGACAAGCGCTAGAGCTGAGGCTCTGCAGTTTTGCTCTTGACTTGTATGAGACCAGACCTCTGGACGAGGCATTCGAGCAAGGATTGTCAACAACTTCCTAAACTATGCTGAGAAAGATACCTGTGGCTCTGTTTTCAGCACTGCTATAAAACGTGAGAAGCCTGGTTAAATCGAGTTTAATGACTAGGAATCTCAGGCTAACTGACTCCTTCATCCAACAGCTGTGAGTAATAATACTCACATGAACAGGTTTCTCTGGCAGGATGCTAACTGACCTGGAGTAGGAAAATCGTCTACTCCAAAGCTCTGAGCAGCTCCCTGTTAGAGCTGAATTATTTTCCACCTGGGGGGAATGGTTTGGAGTTCCCGGTGTGTAGACAGGGTTTGACATATCTCTCAATTAAGCTGGGTCATGTCCCATCTGAGCTAACAGCTCAACTGCTAGTAGCACTAGCTCAAACCTGGTCACTAATGGGTTAGTTTTACAGTGTGAAAGAGTCTCCTGGGCATCCGTTTCCCAGTTTAGCTGGTTTTCACCTGCCGGTAAAAGCTGTGCAGAGCTGTACTCCAAGCACTACTTGTAATGTTTTCCCTGAAAATTTACTTCAGACAATCTTTTATCGTAAAAGTTCTTATTTTCGCAAATGCAGATGAGTCTGCTCCGAGACTTCAGAGCTTGCACGCTTCCGAATGAGGGGTGAGGAGTACCCGGGGTGGAGCTGGGGTTGCCCGCACCCTCCCTGCATTTCCCCGGCTGCCTGGAGGCTGCTGTGCTCCAGCACCCACCCGGGCGATGGAAACCACCGTCCCGCGGGGGTCTGCACGACGGAGCCGGCTCCACTCGCCCTTTGCCTGTAGTGTCAGAGACCGCAGCGGGTTTTATTTCCACGGGAGGGCTGAAACATTTTCTTTCGAAAGAAAACGCGGCAGGGGGATGCGGCTGCCCCGCGCCCGGCCGTGCGCGGTCCCTGTCCCCTGCGACTGCCGGACCCGACCCGGGTTGGGGAGCCCACGGAGGGGGCCGGGGGCCGGGGGGGAGCGGAGCCCGGGCAGCCCGGGCAGCCCGGCCGCGGTGGGGAGGCGGGGGCCGCAGCGGGTCCCGCGGGGAGCGGAGGGGGGGGGGGGGCGCAGGGCTCATCCCCTCTCTTTGCTCCCCAAAATCGCTCCGGAAAACGCTGGTTTCTTAAAATTGCCCCCGGGAAGGCAGTCGTCAAATTTCTGGGCCCGGCGGGGGAAAAAAAAGTTAAAAAAAAATTAGTGGACATAGAGAGCTCTTCCCCAGCGTGAACTTTGGAATCACGCAGGGAATGTGGAAACGGGATAGCAGCGTCCCTTGGCACCGGGCTGGAAGCCGCTGTGTTACCGCGGTAGCCAGATCGGGATGGGCAAAGCGGTTATGGACTTTTTCTTTGAAATTAAGAAAAACATAATTAAAAAAAGGCTATAAAAGACCGACTTTGAAACTAATTTAAAAGCAATCAGCGGAAAGGCGATGGAAAGATTGCTTTATTTTTTAAAGTGGCGGAATCTGAATGAAAGAGCCGATTTATTAAATTTACATAAATCCAAAATATCAGACTCCCTCCCCGTCTGCGGAAACACAGGAGAGATCTCGGATTCTCTACGAGAAAAAAAAAAGTGTTGTTTCTTTTTTTGTTCTTAATATTGCACAACAGCAATCGGCGAAGCCAATTAAGAAAAAGCAAACAAGGGAATTAAGAAGGGAAATACCGTCTCTCGTAAAAGAAGAATAAATTTTATTTGCGTATAAGAAATACGCTCGCAGAGTAAATGAAACGAGACAAGGATGATGCAAGACGTCCCTCCAAACGCCTCATGAGACAGGCGTTTTCCAGAGGAAATTTGTCTTCCAAAAATCCAGCCGAAAACCGGGGACTCAGCACCACGGAAAGCCGCCTTTTCCTTAAAGTTTATTGATTGATTTAAAGTGTTTAGCAAACAAAGTGCTTTCTATATCACCTCTTGCTCATTACTCCCATACCTTATACATTAATTATAAAGTTAAAACTTTTTTTGTAACAACCAGAAATATACAGAAATGATTAAAGTAAAAAAAAAACAAACAACTCCGCGCCCCAGCAGCCCGCCCCCGGCGCCCCTTCCCCGCGTGTCCGCAGTGGCTCGTCCACGTTCGGGTTTCGTTGAAGAGCGACGTATGTAAAAAATAACCGTCATCACCGTGAGGTCACGGGAGGGAGCGGCGCGTCGTTGCCTCGGCAATGTCGAGGGACGGGACTGATAGTTCTCTGTTTTACCCTGAGAGTCAAATGGGTACATAATCTTTTTTTTTTTTTAAAGTCTTTTACGAGTGGCCAGACCGGAATAAAAACGAAGCCCCCCCCCCAAAAAAATAATAATAATAAAAAAATCAAACCCACACAGCAACGAGGGACGGTGAACATAAAAATACAGGTAACGATGATTTACATCTACTTGTATGTACACGGGGGAGGGAGGCTTTCCTCCTCCTCCTCCTCCTCCTCCTCCTGCCCTCAGAGGCGCAGTCCGGACACATGGCGTACAAAAAGGGTCCGAAAAAGGGTTTCGGGGCCGGG
>VYZW01031756.1:28259-53259 GCA_013401315.1 Balaeniceps rex
GGCCCCCGCCCGGTCCCGACCCCGCTCCCCTCCGGTGCGGCCTCCCGGGGTGAGGGCAGCGGAGAGAAACCGGCCTCGCGGGGCCTTGCGCGGCCCTGGGGCGTATCCACCCGCCCAGCATCCCCGCTGCGGCCGGGACAGGGGCGCTCGGGCAGCGGGGCCGCCCTTCCCGGCTCTCCCGGGGCCCCCCCGGTCCGCGGTGAGGATGCGGCTGGTCCGTGCCCCCCGACCGGGCGGCCAGCGGCTCACCCGGCTGGGAACAAGGCGAGGAGCCGCTCAGAAGCGTCCGGGACGGGGCTCGGAGCCGCCTCCGAGGCCGCCCCGAGGGCTGCAGCCCCGGGGCCTGAAAAGGGCCGTCCGGGGAGGCTTTGCCAGCGCTGCCCTGACCCAGCTACCCATCTTCGGCAAGAGCTGGCACCGAGACGCGGCCAGGGCAGGGGAGACACCCCCCTTCCCACCAAACGCTCAGTGGCCGGAATAGCCTTTGGGACGGCAACGGGGGGGTCCCCGGGCCCCCGGAGCAGGCGGCGGGGCGCTGGCGGGGACGAGGAGCCGGCTGGGGACGAAGCACCTCCGCTCCCCGCCTGGGCCGAGCCAGCCGTGCTTTGGAAGCGGGCAGCAAAGATGTCACATCGCCTTTAACAGTTTTAGTGACGGAAATCTCCGCATCGGTGGGAGATCTGCTGGCTTTTGCTCTGGCATTTTTAACCCTTTCCTCGCCTGTTTTGACCTCTTGTCACTTCCTGAGATGGAAGTATTAAAGTGGAGTAAATACGTGTATCGATCAGCAGAGCAGATACAAACTTAATTAAACTCATTTCGCGTAATGTACAAACTAGTTAACGGTCATTTAATTTATTTGGGTTTATATTACGCTCCAATTAACGGGTCTCCATCGGAGAACAGGGTAATTATCTGATATTTAAGGCTATTGGACTTCCGCTGACGGTTCTGTCACTATGAAGCCTGAAAGCAGATCGCATTTTCCAGGGAGCCGGCTCCTCCTGACCCCGGCCGGGGGCTCGGGCTCCCCCCGGGGCAGCCGGGGGCAAACCCTCCCCGCGGTGTCCGGCCGCAGGGACGGGGACGGGGGGAGGCACCGCGGGCAGGTCGGGGGGCAGAGGCCCAGAAATGCCATCCTGCTTAGCCCCTGCTTTCAGACACTCCTAAACTTCCCTCCACTCGCACCTGCAACGGGGGTGCAGCTCCGGGAACCCCCTAATCGAGGTCTCCTTTAACTTGGTGAACCGAGATAATGCAAATAGAAAGCGAATCGCTCATCTGTCGCCCTTATCCCGTGCGTACTTCAGTTGGTTTTAATCCTCAAAAAACCGAACGCGCTATTGCATCTCAAACTTGGTCCATATCCTAACACCGGACACCCCAAAGCTCCTATATAAGCTCAGAGGTGGTTAAAAAAAAACACCTGTATTTTGTTCAACGGGGTGATTTCGGCTAACCTCGGATATGGCTGGCTCGCTGGGAGAAAAAGGGGCAGAGAAGTTTATTGTAATCCTCTTCTCCAGGAAAATATCCCTTAATATCTCGGGCTTCATTAAGACTCCTTTCCAGCTCTCTGTTCAAATCGGCGAACAGAAAACGCGACCGACCGCCGCCGTACGCACAGGCGAAGCCGGTTGTATTCTCCCCAACCCGACGCAGTGCCCGCAGAGGAGCATCCTGCAACCTGTAGAACCTGTTATAAATTGCAGCGCGTAATTTTGGCAACAACAATTTCTAAGATGTGTAGGTACGCCTGCGGGGCAGAGCTGGGGACGGAGCTCAACGCCGGCACCCGTCGCTTTCACACATACTGACCAGGGAACGTGTAGTCGGCATTTGAGAGTTTATTTTTTTTTTCCAGTAAACTCCAGGAAATCCCGGCCGTAGCTCAACTAAAATTTTCTTTAAAACAGAAAAAAAGCAGCGCGAATACATTTGGCGACGGAGATTGACGGTGGACTTGCGATTTTTTGTTTCTGGAAGCTGTTAAATGTTAATTTAATACGGAGTTTAAACTGTCGTTTTTAACACTAAGTGAGTTTACGAGCGGGGCGTGACAGGCGCTGTTTTCGCTCTCCTTCTGCCTTCGCATTTTCCGGCTGTTAGTACTTTTCTGGCCAGAGCTACTTTTCGGAACAGTTCTCCTAAATTAAACCACCGCTTGGGCTAATACTAATTACGATGGGGAAAGAGAGGAATTCAATTTCGTGCTTTTGGAGCAGTCCCAGACCTATCCGTGACTGTAGCCGCTTTACATATATTAAGGCGGTAGGACCGAGGTGCTAAAGGTGCGAAGTGTCCGGGGAAGTTGTCAGCAGGCGAAGCGCACCGCTTCGGGATGCCTCCAAATATGCTTATTTTTAGAGAAGCGATCGAGTTGCATTTCTCTCCTCGTCTGGAGATAAAAGCGTGAGATTAGCGATAGGCTGACCTCGTCAGTCTTTCTGATCGCCCAGATCTATTTAGTATGACAAAAGTCAAATGAGTTTCGACGAATAATTACCCCAGCTACGCACGGCTTTTAAAAAAATCTCTTTTGAATTCTATTAATGCCCCGTTCCTGCTTTTGCTTTAGAGATTGAAAATGCATTTGTTGTAAAAGGCTCGGGCTGGGGCAGATTCCAGACCTCTTTCGCTGCCTAATTTTAATTGAGAGAGTCATGCTATGGCGGGATTAGAAAGCTCCGAGTCCTCCTCTCCCGCCCCAGACACAGAGAAATTATTTTCCCTGTCCGAGAAGTTTATCCCCCGCCACTCGCCGCCCCTTCTCTCCCCTCTCAGGACACAGGATAGCTATAGATATTTTTCACAAGTGCCATCTTTTCCCCGAAACGCTCCGATCTCCCCAGAGCCGCGGTGTTTAGAGGTGAGAAAGTTGGGATATTTGGACCCAGAAAGAAAAAGCAATCTAGAGCTTGGGTCGAATGCAATTCCCGATCAATAGCGAGCCCTAATAAGTGTAATAGGTTTTAATCGAGTAATTATCCGAATTTTGACCCTATAATTTAGATGTTAGGGAAGAGTTTGCAAGGTGCTTGAAAGAGATATGCACGATTCGATAATAGGATATCGATCCAGGCAGTCCTACATGCCACTCTGGGGCGATTTCCCCCATTATCCAGCCTCTTTACGCTGCTAAGCACATTTTACCTTAAATGTAATCGAAGGAATTTAATTGTTTTTCCAGAGATAACCAGCATTTTGTCACAATTAGTCTGATTTGTCCTAAAAAAAAAGCCAAGGGGAGAGAGAAAATTGAATCTGTCGCCCAGAGCAACGGACGGCAGGCTGCGGGGGGGGGAGCGGGTCTGGAGCCTGGGGAGAAGGTACAGAAAAGTCACAAATGCCTCTGGAGACCCAGGCGAGGTGGGGCTCCGTGGGGGCACGGTGAGAGGCTTTCGCATTCCCGGGGCCGCAGCTCCGGCCCGCTGGAGCCTCCGCTCTCGGAGCCGCTTTGCAAGTTTGCCCGAGCCGGAGCTCACAGCCAGGGCTGCCTCTTCCCGGGAGGAGGAAGAGGATGGCGGCATCCCTCCCCGTCCCAGCCGGCCCGGCGCCCCCGGGACGGATCCTGCCGCTCCCGGGGATGCGCAGCAGGGGGAATAGCCCGGGGTGCCCCGGCGAGCTCCCCGGGGCAGGCGGGGGCCTGTGCCGAGCCCGGGGGCGGGCCGCCAGCCCCGGCCTGTCCCGGGGCGACGCGCCCGTCCCTCCGCACTGCCCTCCCCCGACCTAACGCGGTTTTCCACCTCCTTACATCCAGCAGCAGCCACACAGGGAGCGTTTGCGCTTCCCCGAGAGCCGGCTGCCCCAGCGCCCCGGCTCCCAGGGCTGCCCGCGGGGGAAGGAGGGTCTTCAAAAGCATGCAAGCTGCTTTCCCCGGGGAGCCGGGTGCAGGCCCCCCATCCCGTGGGGCTCCGAGCCCCTAGACCTACTTACTGATCAGGTCTGCGGACTTCTTGCACGTGTCGAAATCTTCGGCGAGAGCCTTTTGCTCGGCCAGCTCCGTCCCTGAGTCCTCGGGCTTATCCTCCGCCCCCAGCGTGAACTCGGTGCCCACCGATTTGTACAAGACCGCGCACTGCCTCCTTTTGCTGTTGAATTTGTTAGGGTCCAGGATGTCGAGCACGGAGAAGGAGGTGGTTCTGTGCACCATGGGCAGTGCGGCCACTGCCCCCTCTTGTCCGGGGGTGTTGCTCTGGTTGTCCCCTTGCCTGTCCCTATTTCCAGGGCAGGAGTAGAGAGGCAGCTCACCGCCGGCCGAGAGCCGCTGCTCCCCGTGGCTGTCCATGCTTTCCCCGTGCAAGCCGCAGGACTCCCCGCCGATGCCAGCCGCGGCTGCGGGGGCTGTCACCGCCGCGGCTGCCGCTGCCGGGATGGAGATGTCACCGACCTTGTCTCTGCTCACATTCATGACTCTTTGCAGAGCCCCTCTCGGTTGCAACTTCTCCCCCCCACCTCCTTGCCTTCCCCCCCCGCTTCCTCCAGCGAAGTTGAGCTGGAAACTCCTCCCCGGCCCCGCTCCGGCTGGGGGGCGAGCCGCGCCTGCCGCTCCCCGGAGCTGCGCTGAGGCCGGCCGGTCGGGAGCCTCCGGGGGAGGCAGGGAGTCACAAGGTGATGCTCGGCTCAGAGCCTCCACTCAGCTGCTCCTTCTTCCTTCTCATCATCCTCACCAAGGCTGCCCAGGCGCTCCTGGCCCCCCCCCCCGCACACATACACACGGAGGCAAGGCTGTATCTTATTTATGCATTCATATTTAGCACTGGATTGTAATTGGCTACAAATTAATCCCTTGCCCATAATAGTCTGTAATCTTCATCACTGGAAGAGAGACACGGTGGAAGTGTGTGCGGGGGGGAGGGGGGCAGAGCGGGAGAGAGCGAATGAAGGATGGTGTTGGCTGTGATATACTTGGCTGTCAGCTCTGTTTCAGCACACCTCCACTCATCTGGAAAGCATCTAAATAGCCTTATTTGGAGAAGTGGGAGGAGATGACGCTTTCTTTTAAATAATTGCGGGATCAATATAAAGAAGATATTATACACAGAAAATGGGAACTTAAGGTCTGCCGTCCCTAATGGTGGAGTTAGATGATCAAAAGGGGATGGTGCGTGTGTGGGCTCAGAGGTGTCAGCCCCCAGCACCTGTTTCCCTTCCCTGCTGGTTTTATTAAATTAGAAAAAAAGGAGAAAATTATGGACAGAGGTTTAGTGGATTAGAGCGGGGCTTGTGTCCGCAGACACCCCCCCCCCGCCGCACACACGCTTCTCTCTCTCTCCCTTAGCTAATTAATTAAAATTAGATATCAAATGTAAGTGCCAGGAAAGTGCTGGGAGAAAATTAATACCTTTAAACTGCACAAGGCAAAACACGACGATCAATAAATTCTGAGTAACTGGGAGAAAAGGTCTGTTCCCTCCCACGCAGGAGTAAAGCAAGAACCAGACCTAACTTCCACTTTCGGGGAAAAAAAAAAAAAAAAAAAAAAAAGACCAAAACGCCTGTCTTATTAAAAGTGGTTTTAATTATGGAAAATGAAGAGATAGGAATAAAAGTTGTTTGCGAATTGTAAAACCCCCATTTCTTCCCCTACCTAATTTCCTTCCCTTTCGTGTATAGCCGTGTGTGCTTTGATCATATCAATTTCATTCTTGTTTTGGACGCTCCAGTCGCTACTCAGTTTGAATTAGCTGCCAGGAGAAAAAAAAGGGGGGGGGGTGATAGGAAAATAGAGAAAGCATAAAAGGAAAATTAGATTTTTTTGTCTTTGAGGCTGGTGACACATACAAGGACAGGTCCTTTGCAATTACCGCGGGCAATGATCCTTTAGAAAGCAGAAATTAAAAGTTGGGAGAAATAATGGGTAAAACAATCAGCTTGTAATTTTGGTAGGGCTTGGACATGATTAGTCCATCAGCGGGCTGGGCCCAGGGGAGTCCCGCTGAGCGGGAGCCCACAACAGCCCCCGCTCATATATTACACACCAGCCCTTAGATTTTAATCAGGCACCACAACAGTGTCCTTTCCCTTTTACGACTTTATTATGCTTTATCTTTAAATTATAAATCACCTCCTGGGTTGAAACGGTACGTACAATCTCTGATCACGGGTGGGTAACTACCTCTCCCTCTGCTTCTGACCTTACCGCCGGGGCTGCCACGCACACACAGACGGAGCGAAGTTTTAATCTGCGTGTGCACACGCTTGCACGAACACACACCCGTCTGTTTGTCTGTCTGTTAGCAGCTCCTCTTGCCCTCCTCTTCCTCCGGCCGTGCCTCTGATCTCATCTTTTCTTTCGGAGAAATTTTCCTCCCATTACTTCTGCCCGCAGTTCTGGGATATTATTTATGAAAAGTAGATGGTAGTTTAGGTAGATGCCGATGACTTGGCTTTATCAGATCTGCTGCGGTAGCCGCCTGCATTTGTACTTTTTCGGAGAGAATGCCGGTTTTGGGGGGGGTGGCGGCGGTAGGGATATTTTTTAGCCCCTGAGTCAGTACATCTTAAAATAAAAATTATCCTAATTGTAATTAAATCTGTGCCCAGTTACCCGAGCAGGGACAGTCCCCAAGCGTGCAGAGTCCGGAGCGGCTAAATTAGCACAAATCCCTGGATTTGCGCTGGGTGCTCGGAGGAGAAGGAGCCACAACTCCAGGGAGCACCCCCAAAGAGAGGCACGCCCTGTTCACCCCGGCATGCTCGCAGGCACCACCGGCCCGATGGGCACCGACAGACACAGCGCCGGGGGGCGGGGAAGGACGCACTACCGGGGGGGGAACGCAGGGATGCTGGGGAGGCACGGCCAGCCCCCATCTCGGTGGGACCCCCAGCCCGCCCGGCGCTTTTGTTTGTTGGCGGTTTAAAGCGAGTGTTATAAAGATGTTCTATTGCTCCTAATCACAATTGATTGTCAATTAGAGCCTCATTTGTGCAATCTCCATCCATCTGCCATCTCTGGTTATCTGTTCACCAGAAAGTTAGCGCTGATTACGGGGCCCTAGATGAGTTGTGACATGTAATATCTCTCTCGTGATCGGGCCGGGTGACCGGTCCCGTCTTGGTCCTTTCTACTTGCCTTGCAGGAGGGACGAGCAACAGCCTCTCCCGGGCGAGAGAGTCGGGGAGACGCTGCCTTTCGGGGCTAGCTAGAAGGGGTGCTGGGGGGTGAGGGCTGGCAGGGAACGCCCCCAGAAAGGCGGCATCGACTTCGTGCAGAGCCAGGTTCCCGTATTTTGGGCCCGGACCCCTTGCCCCGCTGGGGAAAGCTCCCACGGGAAACGTTTCCTTCTCCAAAATAAATAGAGAAACGCACGGAACACCCTCGCGTTTTTACAAGCCTCCCCGCCGCAGCGATAGTTATCTCTGTAGTTAGGCTGAATTATACCTGCGGGGAGGTGATATGTCCAAAGCCTGAAGGAGCCAGTGGCCACAGCATCTCCGGGGAGCCGCCGGTCCCCCCGGTGGGTCCCCACCGAGCCCCGTGTGCCCCTGCGGAGGGGGGGAGGCCTCTGCCCCGCCGGAGGCGAAGGGCTCCCCTCGGCATGTCACGTTTAAGGAGGGGAGCCCATGCCTTGGTTCTGCCACGGCAGGGTAGGGAGGACCCCGCGGAGGGCTCTGCCCCAGGTCCCGCCGGCGCTCGGCCACCCTTCGCCCTGGGCGGGAGGCCGGCCGGGCACCCTGCGGGGACCGGGGGTACCCCCGCTGCTCTCCAGCCTCTGGCAGCCCCGAAGCCGAGGCCTCCGGTGGCCCGGGGGGCGCTGGACTCGGAGCGGGGTCCCGCTCGCTCCCACGACTGCGAGAGGTTTTCCACCTCGAACTGAATTAGTGAATACCGAATTTCAAATTAGATTTCAGCAAACTCCGGATCAACGAAAAATCCTTTTTTTTTTTTCCCTCCTTCCTCGTGGTTTGTTTTTTTTTTTTTTTTTTTTTTTTTTTTTTCTTTTGAGTGTTCACCATTCATCCCCCTCCCTGTCCCTGGGGGGTGTGGAGCTGAGGGTAATTAAGGGCATTTATCGCCGCGGTAAAACAATTTAGCAGCCCTCGCTGCGTCGAGAAGGTCATTCCGGTGGCTGCGCGAGGCGCGGAGCCTCCGTGTCCCTCCGCGCCTCCCGCAGCCCCGGCACAGCGAGGCCCCGCCGAGGCGGGTCTGTCCGCGGCCGCATCTGCCCGGCTGGGGAGTCCGGGGGACCCCTTGGGCTTCTCGCCTTCCCCGTTTTCTTTCCAAACGCAATCGGGCTCCAAAACTCATCTTGTCCTGCTCCGAGTGGGTTCTTCTCGGAGGATTATTATTAATATTATTGTTATTGTTATTATTATTTGTGTCCCTGGCTTCTGTGGCCGCAAGCAGCGCCCCGCCAGCCCCTGCCTCGCACACGGTTCTTGGTCTCATCCCGATTTTGTGCCCCGCGAGTGTCTCTCCGCGTAGGGCAGAGCTGAGGACCGGGGAGAGGCCGTCACCTCGGGATGCCCGGCTCTCCCCGGGGAGGTGGGGACCCCCCACGCACCCCCGAGCCAAAAATCAGGGAATTAATTAACTTTACCCACGAAGGAAAATGATCTAGGGGAAAAAAAAAGATTCTGAAGCAGATCTCGCCCTCTATCAATGCAGTGTCAGGTCCTCATAGTAGAAGATTTAAAAGCCCTGGGGATTCCAGGTTAGGGTAGTAATGAGCTTAATTGAGGTTAATGCTTCCTGCACAGCTCCTTGATTATTAAATTAATATTATCACACACATGAATCATAATTAGAAGTTTAAATAATGCTCTAGGGGAATCCTCGGAGGATCTATTAAACAGTTCCCTTCCCTCTCGCCAGCTCCCCGGCAGCCCGGGGGCAGCCCCGGGGGGGCTGGGGGTGGGTGCTGCTGGAGGGGGGGCACGGGACGGAGGGAGAGATGTCCCCGAGTGTCACCCGGGGGTGGGGGGAGCAGAGAGAGAGGGGCAGAGGCACCCGCAGTCCCTCGTCGCCCTTCAAGCCTCAGCTCGGCGGATCCCCGTTTAAACAGCCGCTCCCCCCGCCTCCTAATTTGGGCGCTTATCTCCCAGCACCCGGGAGTTTATATAAAATACAAGTGCCTTGTTGTCACTTATCGCGTCTGGGATCGCCTCTGCAGGGGGTTTTTCCACACACCCCGCGAAAGCCGATCCGTTTTGCTGGCTGGAGGCGCTCCGGCGAGAGCATCCCCGGGCCGCCCGCCGGGATGCTGGGCAAGGCGGGGCGGGAACGGGGAAACCCCCCCTCTTCCCCGGCTACCAACCTCCAGCTCCCCTGCCCGCGGCCCCGGCCCTCTACACGGCCGAGACACAACGTGGGAAGCAGCCTCGGGGTGGGGGGTCCGGCCTGGCTGCGGGGGGCAGAGGACCCCCCTTCTGCCCCCCGCTCCCCGGGCCGGGGTGCTGCACCGACAGCAGCACCGTCCCGTCTGCAGGGGCACCGGGGACACACACGTGCTTCAGGGACAAGCATCTCCATTATTATTATTATTATTATTATTATTATTTCTGACGCAAGGTTAAAAGAGGGGTGGAAGTGGTGGTGGAGGGGGCACACGCGGCCCCTCTGCATCGTGGGGGACGTACGTGTAAAGGAAAAAATAAAATAAAAGAGAAATCAGATGGCCGGCGCGCAGGCAGCTCTCGCTTGCTCTCTCTTTCTATTTATTTTCCTCTCTGTTGCTGAAACATATTGAAGGGGGAGAAAAAGGAAACATTAAGATCAACTGTGAGCCTTGCCGACGGTTTAACGATTTCAAATGAGCTCTGACTCTGGTGAAAATCTGACAATTACCCATCAGGATGGCAGATGATGGTTAAAATTACCAGAAATCAATATTCTCACCGGGTGTCCCAGCCTGATAAGAGAGACCAAGACAATGTTGACTATTAAAGTCGACAGCTTGAGATATTACACTATTAGTTATGCTATTTTTAATAATCTATAATATTTGGGCTATAATTAATTAATTATACGGGTCAGATAATATCTGGGGCTGGAATGAGGTCTGAAGGGTCTATTAAGGTTGGTAATGAGAAAGGAGAAATCTAATCTAAGGACGAGGAGCCGTGAAGGAACAAATATACAACAGACTTCAGATAGAGGGAGAGAGAAGGAGAAGGGCTATTGCAGACTCAGTGCACACACCTCTGCTCTTCTCATCTCCCAGGCAGAGGGGCTGCCCGTGATAGCATCTCCCCCTGCTCCTTTATGCAGGTACCCATCGCTTGTGGCAGAGGCCTGGCTCTCACTGAGATGCTACGGTCCCTGGGAAGCTAGTGAAGGAAAAAAAGATTTGACTTGTATTAAGGAATTCATGCTAAAAAAAAGGAAAAAAACCCATATAAACCCCAAAGGGTTGTCTGTCTCCCATCATCCCCCCTGCCCCAGCGGCAAATTTCTCTTATTATTGGGATGTGGGGACTCTTCAGGCAGTCATGAAGTTCAACCCTCCCTCCAAATACTGCTAAGCCCCTCCTTGCAGGAACAGTTTCTGACACTGGCCGTGGCATCTGAACAGCCTTTGCAGCGTCCCGGGTTGTGCAGTCGTTTAAGATGTATATATACACGCACTGATGGCACATGCATGTGCGCGTAAATATCACTGTCTACAAATACGTTATATGTAGATACTTCTTTCTGTAGATACACACATATATGTAAGGAACGTACACGAAATACACATGTGAAAGAATAAAAACTAACTGCATTGTAATGCACATATGTAAATACATCTATTTATTTATCTTAAAGTGTTTATGTGCGTTGCATGTATCAGCCACATAAAATGGCTTTATTCCCTTCCCTGCAAATGAACTTCAAGTCAGACCCTGTGAATTATAAACTCTCTTCTTGCTCAGCGTTACTAACCAATATTCTAGGTGTGACACTCAGGGCTTTACCTATTTTACATCGATTATAAACATTGCTCCTTCTACTGTTACCATAATCCTTTTTCTAGGGGTGTATTATTTATCATATTAGTTCTACCCTTATTACTTACAGGAGGGTGTGTTGAACAACATCCTTTCGTACCGAATGATGAAAACCACATTTTCTAGTTATGCTTAGATTAGCCAGGGTATTAATCCTTTCTTTTCCCAAGTAACATCTTAATTTCATCATTTTCAATAGGCCTCTCCTGGTCACGCTTTTCTCAGTGCTCTACTTATAAGACAGACCTTGTCCAGATCTGGAAACCACAGAAGTATTAAAAAAAGCTTGCAATGGCAGAGATCCTTCTGGGAAACTGTTTATTATAGCTCAGTAGGATTCAGTCCTTCCCCAACTATTCTCTGTTGTTAAATGAAACCCAGAGCAGAGTCTACAGAAGATGCCAGCAATAGGCTGACGTTACCCTGTCCTATGTCTCCTTGACATCCAACATGGATATTTCCCTATTCTTCTGCAGCTGGTGCCTATCCAAGACCATTAGTAAGGTGATGAGGAGCTATTTGAAGGCAAACCTGAGAAGTTGCTAGATGGACATAGGAGACACATCTTCTGCAGGCACTGCTCACAGCACTTTCTCAGGCAACCCCATGAGCAAATGAAGGTCCTTCTCCCACCAGCCAAGAAGGAAGGGAGATAAAGAGATTCTTCTGTTTCTTTCATTGTTTTTATATGTAAAGGAGTAAATTAACAAGAAGATCTAGATGGTTTTCTCTTCATATTTAGACAAGAGGTTAACAATACTGCCAGGACTTAGCAGATGTGATGGGTTAGTGAAAATGTCTCCAACTCGTGTTGATGGTTGTATGATTTTCAAATGCTGGCAGAGCTGGGGAAGCATGAGTGTGCGTGGGGTAGTTGGAGGGAGGTGGAACTGAGCCTCCAAGCCTTTCAGTTCAGGAGCAAAGCAAGAAGCCAAAACACCAGCCTTATTAGCTTAATTGTTCAGTAGAATAAACCTGGTGAATTCAATGAAGACTGCCACATCCCTAATTTGCCCATATCGACAGGCTGCTCTGGGCTGCTTGTGTTGCCGATACCCTGAGCTACAGGAAAAGGCATTTCCATAGTCACGTCCCAGTTTTTTGAACCTGACCAATTTCAGCTACATCCCAGACTTCTGCCCTCTGCTGTGGAACTTCACTGAAGTCCCTGCAACACTATTTGTGATGAATTTGATTTGGAGGGGACAGAGGAGGCACACAGGTTGCACATATAGTTATGAATCAGTCTTGTCAAAGACAATCTCGGATGGGTGAGCAATACTCCTCTATTGTGATTTTGTTATTTAAGCATTTAGAAATGAAGGTGATTGAGATATGAGACACAGTGAGAATAAAGAGATTATCCTTTTAGATCTAATCTAGAGAGTTAAGTCAAAGGGGCAGCTCTACAAACTGGTGCAAATTAGGCTAGCTCCATCAGCTGATTTACACCAGGAGGGGATCTAATGCAAAATTGCCTGATGCTTTATTGCCGGACCTTGTTGATACTTAAAATCCCAGTCCTGTCAGTACTGAGAAACTTCCTGCATATTCAAGTAAGCATATTGAAGGCACTGCCCAAAGTGCTTTTGTAACCAGGTTGGAGTGTTTTAAGGCATGCCTGGCATGCAGTTACTCCTGTCCTTAATACTACGGTCCCAGCTGAGATGTGGTAATTCACTATTCAGCTCCAGACTGGGGAGGAGGGAAGGTAATTTTTTAGGCTGCGTAAATGCAGATTGAAAGCATGTCCTCCTATTTATAGCCAAACAAAGTGGGTATACTGGAGCATTTTGCAACCGTTTTCCATGCACTTAGAATAGATGCAAAAAAACTGCATAAGGCAAGAAGCAACAGAAGTGCTGTATGCCTCAGTGCTAGAGAGAAATGCTTCTTAATTTAAGTGTTTGAAAGCTAAATCCAAGTTAGGACTCCCATTTTAGCTATATATTGGACATGAAAATTTGGACCCGAACTCTCAGCCAGGCACCTTGGATTCTGAATCAGATTGATTTACAATTTCAGAATTATTTAAATTAACAACTGGAATATTCATCAAGCAGATTAATTGGTTGTTGCAACACACCCAAGCAATGTAGGTTGAAGTGTATTTGCAGGGAAATCTATGGGGCACTTGCCACATGGTATCTACATGGCTAATTCTACAGGACGAAAGGCTTGTGAACTCCATCAGCCAGGAATCTTAAGTGTGAAGGAAAGCATCATAAAGTGTGGTAAGTCAGTGACTGATAATACTGTGACATTTGGGAGTGCACCCTTTTTGATATCAGTGGGACTTCAGTTTGTGAAGATTAGGGAAAGCTAAGGAAAAGATTTGCAGATAAGACATAAAAGCAACTGAGCTTAAAGTCCAAAGCAGCAAAGAGCCCTGTCCTGTCCCTACATATAAAAAAAGAGTAGTTAAAAGTAGTTAAAATTTATTGTCCTTTATAGCGAATTATCAATACCCAGAACGTTAAAAGAAAGTGTCAGCCAGTATAGTAGTTGCAGTTACAGAAATAACAAACAAAACTACACCTTCAGCTATTTATAACTGCAGTGTACTGGACTTTGCTTTGAAAATAGTGTCATTCTGTAAATGATATTCTCTACCAAGCAGAGCTGTGTGTCAAACCTGGAGCCCTTGCTCAAGCTTAACATCTGTTCATGGAAAGCAGCATTCACTCATGTGTTTTTATCACTGGATGATGGGAATTTAAGAACAGTTGTATATATAGTGTTGCTTTGATAAGTGTATCATAAATTGAAGGAGAAAAAGTCACAAATAGATATATAAGTTTGTCTGTAACAATGGGTCTTTCTCATAAATGTTGTGACTCCCATTTTCTGGTTATTGGAACAACTGCAGATACAGGCAATGAGAATAATCTGTACCTGTGGATGAACCAGGAATGGGAACTGCCAGATTCTGGTTGATATTTCCGATGATAAACTTTGCTTGAAAAATAGGTCAGAATGGTTATGAAACATAGATGAGGATGGGAAAAATCCCCCATATTACAAGTTTCATCTTTTAATTCTGCTGTCCAAAAGTGAATTGTCTACTCTACGTTAGTTGTCTAGACTGGCACCTTAATTATTGCATGGAAGAAAATGTTTCCATGGGACGTTTTATTCCACCTGTCTTGGATGCCTTAGGATCTAAGGCCCACAGAAAAATTGTGCAGGTGATAACAAGCACTATTCCTTCTGCCTTTTCAGGCAGAGAAACCAGTCTAGGTTCCTGGTTACAACTTTGCTGTTTAAACATAGAAATGCACGTAACTCTCTCCCAAGTGGTTTTGGGAGACTGAGTGAAAGGCAGGAGCCTTGCTGAAATTGGTGGTTCTGACATTTTCTTTTTGCCTTAAACCTGCTTCTACTTCCAAACTGCAATACGGAGATGATGGGTTTGTATGTGCCCCTTAGCTCATCCATCAGCTGAGTCCTATGTCCTGATTTTAAGCCTCATTGAAACTGAGGGGACTCTTGGTGTTGGTGGACACTGGCTCAGTCCCCAAAACTGTTTCAGTCACATCTTCATTTCATTTTTAAGAGAATCAATTGCTTTAAAGCTGATGACACATGTATCTTTATTAGACTGACCCAGTTATCAGTATAGGTTCACTTTGTACCCCCTTGGGTTGCCAAACACAATCCGTTTGACTGATGTCGGGTCCATTTCTTTGCATGATCATTCTTCCAGCAGTCAATACTGAGGTTTTTTAAGGTATCGACCAGACAGCTATTGGATGAGGCAGGGCCACATGACCTACTGACCTAAAATACTGTAGCAAAAGTGGTGAAGATATGAAATCAATAACTTTATTGAAACAAATATCTGAGGTGACACTTTCTGCAGAAGGATTAAATGAAGAGGGTTGTTGTGGAAATGGGTCAAATTCTACAAGACTGATTCATGTAAGAGCCCAGTTGGGTTAACGGGAATTCACACATGAGCGAGAGAAGCGGAGGAGCAACATTTGCTCCAACATCAGGGTGTGCTGGGCTTTACGAGGCTGTGTGGTCCAACTGAGGAACATACACAGGAACCAGGATGTATCTGGTGGAATGACTCTGCAAATGTCAGAGATCTGACTCCTCTAACTCCCTGTTTCTCCTCTTGCCCTTGAATGACTCTATCAGCGGTACCGAGGGGCTGCCACTGTATGTTTGCAGTGGTCGGGAGCTCTGAGGAGCATTGGCTGCTCTGGGATGACTTTCAAGGCAAAGTGTGGATCATCTGTTTCCACCACTGACTTGAGGGGGAGTTGTGAGTGGTCAGTGACACACAAGTTGTGGCAGGCCCCAAGGAATCGTATGTGCACAAATCTACTCTGTGTGCACACATATCGGTCTTTCATTTGAAACCGTTTGCGTGGCCTCACAAGGATGGAGGTACAATGATAAACACATACTATAGTGATTTTGTTAATGTTTCAGATTTCGTGGGTATTTAAAACTAACCAGCACAGCCTCATCATCATTACCACAAGCTCAGTGATTATGGCGTTTCCACAGTTTTACTTTTCATCCTTAGCTGGTTTTTCCTTAATGCTTGAGTAAAACCTCAGCCCTTTAGGTGAATCCAAGCATTTCACAAAGCAGAAAGTGTTGTCATCAGCACCAGTTAATATATAAAATCTTGCCATCATTTACTGTGGAACCACAGCAACAAAAATTTAATAAAATAAGTTATTTTACTGTCTCAAAAAATAACATTTTTGTTTGATTGTGAAACAAAGAGGAAAGAAAGAGTGAAGAAAAGCTCAATAAACAGCCATTTTATTACTGTTGCTAGAAATAAAATAAGGGTAAGGGAGACTTGGCCACTGTTTTATTGTAGCCGTGAATCCACTTCTTTCATTTAAGTGTCTGTCACATTAGTAGAAAAATACAGACCGCTCCAAAGTGTGTACACTGGCAATGACTATGCCCATTTTTCATTTTAAATAACTTTCGGCTATTTTTTCCTTTCTGGAATTGGAGGTGGCAGGCTGGTATAGGTAGGTGTGCAAAATGAAAACAGCATCTTTCTGTGGGCTCTAGGTCAGAATTTGGCACAAGTACCTCATTGTGGCTTTGCTCAGTTCACACAGTAATACATTCATTGAAAGAATTAAAATGAAAAGAATTGGCTTAAATATATGTGCTTTATTTAATACTGCCACATTATGTTAAACTTAATAACAAATGGAATTATTCCCAAATCACTTCTCACTATTGAATGTGTGTTTTGTGAACTGAAATGAATTAACTATGAAGTCACTTTGCATCAGTGTTTTTGTATATCAAACATTTCTCTCTATACTACAATGCTGAAATGATGGTTCATAAGTCATTCCTAGTAGATATACGCAGGTTTAACTGGATTAATTAAGGCCTGAATCAACTTTAAAATAGGCTTGTAAAATATTGTGTTTATAATAAATACAATGTTTACACTATGAACAATAATAAGCTTTTATATAATACATGTATTTGGGAGATGAACTTGAAAAAGGCCTTCTAGTGGTAGAAGACACGCAGGAATTAGGATAGAAATGAAGTCAGTAATGAAATTCAAACAGGAGTTAGATTCCTCCAAAGTATGGTGCATGTTTCCTGCTCACATACAACATCTCTGTAGCACTTGCCGTTAAATTAGTCTGTAATGTCCCTCTGCATTTTAAATAATACCAGATGAGACCACCCTTCTTTCTCTCTGTGAAATCAATTGGGCTGCTTACAGAGCAATACACTACCGACTGTGAGGAATATGGCAAAAATGGACTTCAGAGTTATATTACAATGGCAAGCAAGAGCATCAGTACTATTACAGTAGTGACTACACTTATAATGAGGCATCACGGAGGGAACATGCACCTGCGGCATTTATCTCTTTATGTACACACCTGCCTTCATGAGATACGTTTTACTGTAGCTTCTTCAGAGTTTGAATGTGAGCCAAAGTATTTTTGAACATGCTCTGTATCTTTCCATATTCTGTATCTCTGTGCAGAAATATTTCCATACTTCTCTCCACGGTGAGTTCAGTAATAACGATGAGAATAATGGTCAGTTCTGGGTTTCTCAGTTGATTCTATTATATTTCTTTGGATTTATGGAAAAAAGCTATGTTTTGGTGTTACAAATACAGGTCTTCTAAAAGATATTCACCAGCTCTTAGCCACAGCTCGCTACCTTAAGAAATTGATCCTCTTTATTAATTCAAAGTCATGAAAGCAAGATAGAGTCATTAGACAACCTTCTTTTTAGTCTCCTGCATGTTACTTTCTGTGAAAAGTGGCCCCTGAACAAACGCCAGATTTTTAGGGCTTGATTAAAGCCTGTCTCTGAGGATGGCATCTGAGTTCTGCCTCAAGCAGCAGTTCCTTCCAAGGGTTACCAACCCTTCATTGGAAGAGGAGGAGAGAAAGTCAGGCTTACTTCTAACCTGAATTTTTTTTGGCCAGCCAGTGGCTCAGGTTTTGTTTTTCTTCATTAGACTAAACAGGTCTTTGGCATCTGACAGTTGCCTTCCTTCAACTTCACTTACTAACTGCATCTTATACATGTAAAACTACCTGACTGTCCTTCAGAGAAGTAATCTTTGCCACTTTTCTCCTTCTTCCAAAGCCAGTGAAAGTAGATGGGTCTCATGCCATTTCTTGAGGATAAATAAACCAAGGTATTTTAGTCCAAGGTGGGAGAGAGGATTGCATAGCTGAGGACCTTTCCTGGAAAACGGCCTGTTGGTATCCTCTTCTTATTTAGTCATGCCTCTACTGACTGTATCTGAAGCAATACAGCATGGGGAAAATGTATTGTCAAAGTCATTGGGCATTTTGCATTCAGGGACTCCCAAATGCACAAGCTGTTTGCATTCCAAGTGATCTGTTCTTATAGCCATGTGCGGGAAATACTTCTTAGCTCTACTTTCATGATATATTTTATATAACATTATTGTTCCTGTATACTATCTGGCTATTTTCTACAGTAAGCTGACAACAGACACCCTAAGGCTTTAGTATTGTTATAGTAATGGGGATCTGGCACGGCATAGATCTCCGATTTACACACACATGCACACACACACACACTCTCTCTCTCTCTTTTTCTTCTTCAAAGTCTTTCCATGGCAATACGATGTTCTTCATGTATGTTTGTAAGCTTTTAGTGTCTTTGAACCCTGATTTGTAGCCCTGCTTTTTGCTTTGTCCCCACTGTAGCTGCTGACAGACTTTGGTTCAGAAGTTTGGGCTGAGGCTGCTGGTGGGAAATCCTCACGGGGACTGAACTTTGAAGAAAGGCTATCAGAATTAAATTATTTATAATGAGCATGCATGGCAATCGAAGCCTTGTAATGCTAACCACCGGCTGGGTGTGTGAAATGAATACATTATATTCAAATAAGGGGAAGAAGTCATAATGTTTGTGCAGCATGTACTGTTTGCCAATCCGTGGTATTTACATTCTATACCTCTTTCGCTTAAATGTTTATACCTTAACAGATATTTTCTCAAGATTGAGAGACCGCTTGATATAATAGCAGGTAATCTGTACTGAACCAGAGCACCAACTGATTACCAGGCTTGCTTGAATTACTATATGCTATTACAGTATTTTAGGAACCTGTAATATCCACCATTACTTTCTCTTGTGAGAGTCCTTAGACTGACTTGCCGTTGCCATTTTTCCCTCTTCGGCAAATAAATATCATAGTGTATCCAATACAATCAGCAGAGTGTAACCAGAGTGTATGAGTTTTTAGCACAGATAATTAAAGCCCAATGTTCTCCACTGTAACAATTACAAGTACTTGAGAAAACAATGACAAGGTCATCCTGCGAATGTGGCCATCAATCAGGGAATTCGCTGCCTTAATAAAACAATAACCCACTTGTTTAGAAACTAACGTACAATGGAAGCGACAACAAAATTGTTTCCTTGGACATATGTTCCCTTAACCACATAAATGTGGAGCAATAGCACATATAGTATGTTTACCTAATTAAGACCAATTTCTCCTATCTGCCCCAGGTACCTCGAGTTGTGACTAAATCTTTATGTCGGAATAGAAAAGGCAGCTATTTTCCTTCGGGAGCGATATGATGGCACACGTGCTCTACGGGCAGCCCCGACGCAGAGCGGTGCATGCTGAACTTCCCCAGCAGCACCCACAGCAGATACAATTGCACTCTTGGCTGAATACTGATGTGCCTCAGTTGTCCAGCATCACCTACTGCCACATAGTTGCACACAAATTGATGCTCAGGCATGGCCTTGGGTTGCAAAGGGAGAATTTTGAGTTTATTTAGTGCTATAGCCTGGGCCCAGGATCTGCCTTTCCATAATCTGAATAGACTGTGGCCAGTGGGTCATGCTTGGGTGACACATGACAGGGACTTGGGTCCCATCACAGGGACTTGCGTCCTGGACTTGTCCTTTTCTTGGCTCAATGTGGACACTTCAGCTGCATTTATCCTGTCCTTGAAGCCAACTTCCTGGCCTGTCCATAGTGCCTGGGCCTGTGTTTGAAGGATGCTTCACAGATGGGAAGGAAGGATGCTCAGTCCCTGCCCTGCCTTCCAGGGTGTGCCATCATGAAATCTGAATTTCCTTACGCCTTGGAGTGACCCCACAGGTACAGAGCGTGCAAGGCTCAATGTATTACGCTACTGCCCTATGTGCAGTTCCCTTGTACTCAGTGCAGGAGGGCTTCTTCAAAACGTCTGCCTGTGTCCAAGGCAAGGCAGGAGGGGGCTCATCAACAGAGAGCAACCCGGACTAGTGCATTCTCAGCTCCAAACACAAAGCCCACCGGGCTCACTGGCCTTCCCAAGCAAGGTGTTCCCTTGCCAGGAGCAATAAAGCTGCCTAGCAATAAAAAGCTGTGTCAGACCCCAGGAGGAGGGCAGCAAGTCACAGCTCTCCTGGCCAAAACTAAGAATGGCTGGATACCAGTAGTGTATTATCATGCTATTTTATTTCCTGATTTGGACTTTTTGTGTCATTTGTCCATGTGTTGCCCTAATCCTTTGGCTCAAATGGGAGCTGCTTGGTCTGTGAATATGTGGGCTGTGTAGTACAGGCAAGTTTTGCCCTTGGCAGGGAGCAGTGTGCATGGCTGCTAGCCCTGAGATCCAGCCTCAAAGCCAGATTTGGTATTGCCTCTGCTGTGAGAGTCAGACACTCAACTTACACTTGTGTACAAGCCTACTTTGCAGTCTTGACACGACTCCTGTAGACATAAATTTGTTGCTTCTCCCTTGCTCTGTAGGAGCATGGGGATGAGGTCCTGGAGTCTGTAATAGCAGCCTGGCAGGACTGGAGTAGGCACACTGCATTTGCTCAATAGCTCTTGATGAAATTCATGGAGCAGAGCACGTCCATCCTGGTTATCTGTTCCCCAGCATAGCCACTGCAGAAAGAGGGCAAACTGGGCATGTAGCATGTCCTTTCGCATGCCTGCATCTAGGTGTCATGACATGGGGCAGACATGGAAAGACTGGAAAGTGTCCTTATTTCCTTGCTGTTTACAATTAGGTTTAGTTTATAATCTACAGACTGTGTAGTCATGACATATTTTAAACAACAAGAATTTAAATTGAAATAGCATCTCTTACCTGAGCATCTCAAGTTCTCTACAAAGTTAAGGGTAGGATCCCAAAGGGTCAGAAATCAGAATAGCTATGTGCACCATAATGGAACTTCATTTGAATAAATTGGTTGAGTATCTGAACAGGCAGCGTGGGTTTCAGTCCTAACACAGGCAAAATTTCTACAATGAAGCCATCAAGGTCCCAATTCTTAACTATATTGAAGCACCTGAGTCTCAAAGGAAGTTGGCCATCCACAAATTAATTAGATACCTTTAGATTTAGTCTTAAAGGGTTCCTTCTGCTCAAGAACTGCAGAAGGTCCTATAAGTGAAGCTTAAAAAAATAGCTGAGTTCCATGATTTTCAGCTGGGAATAGATTGATCCATAGGCATAGGATACATAGGATACATAGGATGTGTTGAAGGCAAATATAGAGCAGGTAAGGGAAACATCTGTTTTTCTGTTGATGGAGGCTGCTGACTGGCACTGAACTGCTTTTTGGAACAGTATCAACATAAGTTATCTCCTGATACCCATGTCTTGACAATGGTGAAATGTACCATCCCTGTACAGAACTTTTTAATTTGTAAGTGTACTTTTAAAATGATTTTTCATTTTGAAAAGCCGATATTGTCTTATGTAAAATAAAAACAGAGGTAACTACAATGAAACATTTAATTCAAACCAAAGCACTTGTTTCCCTCACAGTTTTTTTTTTCCAGTGAGAACTGCAACTCTTCAAGCTTTGTTCCCAGTCTGAATGAAGACAAATGTTGATCTCCCACACTTCATTCCATAACAGTTCTAATTGCAGAGCCGGTCAGCAGGTGAGGCAGGAGTTGAACTCAGTTCCCCAGTTCCCCAGCAGCACATCCATTTCAGTAGCAGGTGCACCTCCTTTTTTGTAACATGTAGATGGAAATGCCACGAAGAAATGCCATGCAGAAGGTGAGACTCCCAGTGTGTGTTAATCAGTTAATAATATACAGTTACCACCTTCACTTTCAGCCTTGATCTCACACAGAAATAGAAAATTTTCTCATTGACTTCCTTGCAACGGGTCAGGCTGAGAATTTGCTGTTGGAAAAGCTTGTGCACAAACTTGTAACTTCCACTGTTTGCGTAAAAGCTAAAAAGTAGAAAAAGTGATTGTGAAAGGGAAATCTGGTTTCTTTTATGTAACCATTGTAGAATTAATTGATGTTTGTAATTTATTTTTATGAATGTAATTATAAACTGACGTCTTGGAGACTGAAAGCTGCTTTTATGTTATATACAACCAACTACAAAGGTAATTTCACAGGCTTCTATGTTTAATCATTTGCATTTATGCTCATTACTGCATAAATATGGTGGAACTGAAGTGCAGAACTGTATTTCTAAGGCAACAGTAATTTTTTCAGATACTAATTAAGCCTATTAAAAGTACAGGATCTGCTTGTGTTCTCATTCACTGAATAAAGGCGTCAAAACAGACAATTTAGCATGTTGGATAGGAATTTTTTTTTTTACGCAGTTTTATGTCATGCTCATTTCTAAATATATCTTCTTGAACTCCTCAAAGCCAGATTCTATGAGACTTCCTTGGGGCTGGACACAGGGAAATTGAAGAGGAGCACAGAAAACCATGGCTGTAGTGATAGATCATCCATGTAGATGACCTTGGCTTTACAAGCTCTCCTCAGCTCCACAGACACTTTGAGTCCTGTATTTGTTCTGGGGACTCTTACCTCACCATATGCTTCATGGCTATGTGAGAATACTTTCCCTCACAGAAGCTGCAAAAGAGTTCAGAAAGGGTTTTAATTCTCCTTTTGACGACTGATACAGCAGCCTTCACAAGGCCAGTCAAAAACATAGGCTTGCAGGACACAGTGAGAGTAGCTGTAGGTACCAGTGCTATTCCCAGAGGCTCTCCCATCCCTGAAGACCTGGAATGTCATTAGTAGCCCACTGTTAGTTTTTGGCGAGCCACTGAACTGCTGGCTGCATCTATATTTAGTGGTGGTGTAACTGAAATCAAAGCCCTGACATTATTAACAGCAGCATGGACATTTAATTGGATTTAAGAAACGCACTCTAGGCCAGCCTCTCTTCTCAGTTACACCTGGGCAGCTCTGCTAGGATAGATGGGTTTGTGTTCTGGTTCTCAGAGCTGAGTTTGGCCCAATATATGTCCAAAGGGTGACTTTCCATTCAGCTCCAAGCAAACTCAGATTTTAAAAAAGCACAGTTGGCTGTAAGTTAGGGGACAGTAGCGGGCACTGTGGCCTGTGGACTAGAACAGTGCATCCAAAATGTAGGCTTGTAGGATCATAGGATAATTCAGGTTAGAAGGGACCTGAGGAGGTCTCTAGTCCAACCTCCTGCTCAAAGCAAGGTCATGTCTGAGGTCAGATCAGGTTGCTTATGGCTTTATCCAGTCTTGCTTTGAGAACCTCCAAGGATGGAGTCTGTACACCCTCCCTGGGTAACTGTTCCCCTGCTTGACTGTCCCTGTGAAAAAGCTCCTGCTTGTTTCCAGTCTGCCTTGTCTCAGCTTGTGTCCATTTTCTTTCGTCCTCCCACCACGAAACTATGAAGCATCTGGCTCCGTCATTTTGATGACCTCCTCATAGGCACTAGGAATCCTATAATTCACACCAATCCCAAAGGACAGCTGGGATGATATCATCTAGGCTTCCTTTCCCAGGGAGCCTAGACGAGATCCGGTCCAAGTCCAACTTGGGACTTGGACCAGATGATCTTTCAAGGTCCCTTCCAACCTGGTCTGTTCTATGATTCTGCGACTGATGCCTGCAGCTGCCTATATCTGCTCTGGGGCACTCTGGTACACAGTGCAGCTAGCTATGTGTGTGTGTGTTTGCAGAAATTTAACAATCTTCAACATGTTAATTTCTATATTAATTCTATGTTAATTTTCTCTTGTAAGCTCTTTCAAGCTAGCAGGTTCCCCTCTCCTCTAATTTACTCATCCCTTCTCCAGTTCATAGAATCATAGAATGCTTTGGGTTGGAAGGGACCTTTAGAGGTCATCTAGTCCAACCCCCCTGCAGTGAGCAGGGACATCTTCAACTAGATCAGGTTGCTCAGAGCCCCGTCCAACCTGACCTTGAAAGTTTCCAGGGATGGGGCCTCCACTACCTCTCTGGGCAACCTGTTCCAGTGCTTCACCACCCTCATTGTAAAAAATTTTTTCCTTATATCTAGCCTAAATCTCCCCTCCTTTAGTTTAAAACCATTACCCCTTGTCCTGTCACAACAGGCCTTGCTAAAAAGCCTGTCCCCATCTTTCCTATAGGCCCCCTTTAATTCCTTTCTGAAAGGCAGATTGCCATGGAGGTGAAGAGCTGTTTCCAATGGGACTATGAAGCTCCAGAAGGGATATTTCCAGTTTCCCTATATACACTTCTCCTTTAAGACCTCATTTAGGTATCTTGGGGCTAGTTTAAGTGCCCTAAACACACACAACTCTTGAAGACTTTGACATAATCTTCCCCGGCTGAAACTAGAGTGAGAATTTGGGGATGAAAATCTCAGCTCATTAAAGCCTTCAGGATGATCCAAATTGCTTTGCAGGCTAAGGATAGGCTGAAGGTGCTGCTTTAAGCCAAAACCTGCATTTAAGTCCTTTACCAGTGTGTGCTCTAAGCCCATGGACTGTGAGTATGCAGGCTGCATCGTAGTGTGTTTTTTTCCCATGTTATATTGTAAGTAAAAAAAAAAAAGAAAAAAGTTACTGCTTTTTAAAGTTAGACCATTGTTGTTAGAATTAGTCCACATTGCAGGAGGTTTGTTGTTATAAAAGTGTCACCTCTGTACACAGATAAGAGCATCAATCTGTTAATGACTTTTCCTCTGACAAATATAACAAACATTTCCTGCTATCTTGGAAATTAGTGATCTTCTTTAGCCTGAGATTCAGTTATGCTGACCTCTCTGTCATAACCCTGCCTATGTTTCCAAAGTGTATGTTTTCCCTGTCACAGAAGAAATCTGTAGCAACAGAGACAGAACCAGCTTTCCACAATCCACAGTTAAAAAAAAAGAAAAAAAAAAAGATGCTGCTATTACTGTGACAGAACAGATGTTATATAGAAAGGATTGCTTACAGATACATTGTAAGTTAATCACATCTTTTCTAAAGTATATTGAAAATTTGTCGTTAATGTCTGAAATGAAATACTTATGATTACAGGAAATTAAATTACTTACAACATTTTTTTTGCAGCGTCTCACTCTCAACACACATTCTGTTTCGCACACACATATACACACACATAACTATTGTTAATTAAGACTGTCTCCATTATAGGGCTAATTAACAATTAGCATAAACATAATTAGCTAACGTTGACATTTAACTCATTACATTGTTTAAATAATTTTCAGAAATTGCCCTTAGTGGCATTCTGTCATACTGAAATAATGGCAGCACTTTGTCATGTAAATTAAATGACATTTGTGTTGTTTCCTCTCTAAGT
>VYZW01031756.1:58259-78757 GCA_013401315.1 Balaeniceps rex
TTTAGCTGGAAAGAAATTTCTGACAGATTCCTCATTATGTGTTTTTCTTGGGATGGTCGTGTGTGTTGTCATTGCCCCATGGTTTTAACTCCACAGTCTCTCTGTCTGCAGCCAGCTGGTGGGTTCCCTGTTTCCTCAGATAGTGGCAGCCCCTTAGGGTATGCATGTCCCCACGTCCCCTGATCATCCAGAATGCAGGAATTATTGGAGTTTATCATTGAACCCACGAATCCAGGCTCCCTTTCAAAGGAAACCAGAGCTGCCAAGAGCTGGTCTGCACTCAGCGTTTGTCCTAATATCCTGTAAAGACATGTCTGTGGTCTGCACCTGGACACCGTTGTCCAAATGACTTGCATAAGATCAAGTGGAAAATGTATGGGAGAGCAGAGAACTGGGGCAGATATCCCAAGTCCAGGAAAAAGTTCTGACCATCTTTTTGGTTTTCTTCATCAGAGCAGCGTACATCTGCAACCTGGGAGGAAGGGATGTCCTCAGCAAGCTTTTTCTTACTTGATTAATTTCTGTAGCACCAGGGCTTCTATTAAAAGGACCGTGTTAGAAGAACTGTTGTGTATCCTATGGTTACCCCATGTAATATTGCAGTACTTACTCTGATTAAATTAATTATTCTCCACTGTCCCAGCACTCCCCAACCATTCCTGTTCACAACCCCACAAATTGTAGTATAGGCAAAACCCCCCTTCCCTGGCTTGAGTCGCTCTGGTGTGATTGACTGCCTTAGGACAAAGCTTCTTGTGTGAGCAGGCTGTGGCACTGCTTTGCTAAGTGTCCCGTCATTCCCCTGCTCAGTGGTATTTCAAAGTGCTACCTAATGCCTTTCAAATTTAAGAAGTTTCAGAGCCTAATCTTCAGATCTGCCCCACTTTCTATTGATCTAGTTCCAGGTTGGTTACAAAGACTATTTTCTGGTTCCAGTTCAGATGTGCCCAATTGGATGGAAATTCCACAAGAACATTTGAACTTGTGAGATTACCACAGGTCTGAAGTTTCTGCCAACTAATCTAGGGAAGTTTCTACCCTTTGGAGTTGGGAAGATGGTCTGAAGATATTAGGGTCTTCGAATTTGAATCCTGGCTTTTCATTTGGTTTGCATGTGAGTAGAAACCTTGTCTCTTATTTAGATGTAACATCATGAAGACTCAGTTGCTGCTCCTGGAATTAAGTCATAATTAAAAGGTGAATTCTTTGGTTTTGAAGAACAGTTTACATTTACCACTGAGTAAAATGTTTTTTTTCCCGAAAGAATACTAACTCCTTTACTCCTTTCCCTTGATACAGGTGACTATGGCGTCAGATGCTTGGAGAAATGCTGCAAAAGAAAAAATAATCAGCATTTTTTTGGGGACGTGCGCTGGTGAAGTTCTTGATAAAATTAGCACTGTAGTCAACAGCTTCCTGCTACAATTGGGGGTAGCAGGAGCAGCCACAGGCATCATTTTTCAAGTAATTTTTCAGCTTTGCTGTTCCTGGCCCCCCTTCCATGGGTGACTGGACTCTGGTAGCAGAGCTGACGTTTTCATTCCCTGGAAAAGCTCAGAACCTGGTTTTCATTTAAATGTGTAAAATTATCTGAGTTGTTTTCCCCTCGATAAGGTTTACAAGTGTCTGTATATCTTTAGTTTTAACAGAGGGCAGTTCAGTAGACAGTTTACGAAGTACTGGTCAGGGAGATAAATTACCTTGTAGAGCTGCACAATCACCATTCACAATCTCCTCAGTGACTTTATAGCCAATGATAGGATTTTTCAAGTTCATAGAAACTCATCAAAACACTTCCTGGTATTTTTTCCTTCTCCATCTAGCCGTTCTCGCTTAAAGCATAATCTGTACTGCTCCTGCTAGGGAGTGAGGGTTTGGTTTGATGCCTTAGGGCCCGCTGAGCATTTCTTTAATTCTGGCAGCTCCTTGGGATTTGTGAACTGGAAATGGGGGCTGTTGCAGCACTTTGACATGTTCCTTTCCCAGGGGTCATATCTAACCTCAAATAATGCTTTGTGTGTACCGTTAACAAGTCGAGCTTTGCAGGGTTGCTCTGTAGGGTTATCATCAGGCAACTGAGCGGTTTTATGCTTTCTTTTGCTGCTCTTCTGGAGTCAAGGTTTCATAGCTGTATATCTGAAGCTCCCCAGTTCTTTTGTGTGGGTGTTAATTCAGCCCATAATTCATTTACAACATGATTGGCATGCAACATCTTCCAGCAGAAGAGGGCGTGCAATACATGGGGCATCATCTGTGGTGGGGAACTCCTTGAACCTCTTCTCCTCAGTTTCATGGGCCTTTTCTGATCAACATGGTACATGGGAGTTGTTGGAGACAGACTCTCCTGTGTTTCTGAACCACCAGGTACCCCAGTCCCTGGCAGGGCTGCAATTGCCTGGGGCCAAAAATCATACCAAAGTATTGCAGGTTATGCTGGTTTATGCCACTGATGGCCCCAGTGCATGGTCAGATGCCACTCAGGTACTGATTTAGCTGAGGGGGGAATGGGGAAAGGAGGGACGAGGTGTCGTGGTTTAGCCCCACTCGGCAACTAAGCACCACGCAGCCGCTCGCTCACCCTCCCCCTCCCCGGTGGGATGGGGGAGAGAATCGGAAGGGCAAGAGTAAGAAAACCCACGGGTTGAGATAAGAACAGTTTAATAATTGAAATAAAATAATAATAATAGTAATAATAATAATGATAATAATAATAATAATAATTGTAATGAAAAGGAGAACGAGAGAGACAAACAAAACCCAGGGAAAAGAAAACAAGTGATGCAACCGCTCACCACCCGCCGACCGACACCCAGCCAGTCCCCGAGCAGCGATCGCTGCCCCCCGGCTAACTCCCCTCGGTTTATATACTGAGCATGACGTCATATGGTATGGAATAGCCCTTTGGTCGATTTGGATCAACTATCTTGGGCCGTGCCCCCTCCCAACTTCTTGTGCACCTGGCAGAGCATGGGAAGCTGAAAAAGAAAGTCCTTGACTAGTCTAAGCATTACTTAGCAACAACTAAAACATCAGTGTGTTATCAGCATTCTTCTCATGCTAAATCCAAAACACAGCACTATGCTAGCTACTAGGAAGAAAAGTAACTCTAACTCAGCTGAAACCAGGACACGAGGGAATATGGAAATGTTATTGTCTCTGTGAGTGTGTATTTCTCCGTGATGTCATATGGCCATGGCTGCGTAGCTGCTCACATCTACATTTAGATTGGGACTGTGCATTTCACTGTTGATAAACGCCTGTCTCCATCCCTGCACAGCTCCAGGGAGATTTGCTGAAGCAGTAGTACAACAAATGCAGGTTTGGTTGTGGGTGCTGAGTGGGGAGCTACTTTCTGCCAGAGTGAGAACGTGCTGAGGGCGGCTTTCTGATGCAATGGGTTGGACCGGAGCCTCCTCTTCCAGGGCAGGGGTTAAGAATTGATTCAGATAAGAGTAGATCCAAGAACTACCCTATTATAAGACCTTCCAAGAAATACTTGTGAATGGTCTCAATTTCTGAATTGATTTTTTCCCCACTTATATTCTGACTCAGAGCAACCTCTTGTTCTACAACAGGCAGCACATTTACCCTGAGTGATGCTTCCCGCATCCAGGGCAGCTCCCTTCTGACAGCGCCGGCAGGAGGCATTGCCAGGAGGCTGTAATTAAGGGCATTGCCAGAGTTATTTGCTCCATTCCCAGCAGGCTCTGAACCAGTGGTCAGGAAGAAACTAGAAATACCTGCTGGGTCTAATGAGGTAGGTTTGGAATGATGGGGATGTCCCATTTTCCCTCCCCCTCTCAGAGGGAAATGAGAGAGCCTGGTGTCAGGCAGGAGAGGATATGGGCTCAATGAAAAATAAGTTGTTGTTAAAGCTGCATATATTATAAAGCTTGATGTTTTAGTGGCATTCCTTTTCTTGTCCATGCTGCTGTTCACCCCTCCCCATCAGAAAAAGAAGACTGCAACCAGCGGCACTATAAGCTTAGCTCTGTGATAAGGCCATTCAGCAAGATTTGGCCCATACGAAGTGCTGCTGGAAGAGCAACAGTGAGTTAACTGAGGAGCTGGTGGTCCCTGAGTTGTGGGGAATTAGTTCAGTCATTAGAATACATTAGAAAGATATTAATTAATCTTAATATCTTCCCAGGCTTTTGAGGTCTTGCTTCCAAAATGCTGCCTCCTTCCATCCTTGCAGGGATTTACTCCCTGTTCTGTTTAGTTCCTGGAGAAAAGGGGACATTCTGTTACGTTTTTGGTTGCCTACTTTGAACCGTTTCCTGGAACTGTGACCAAATGAGGTCTTGATCATTACTGCATTTACCTAGACATTTGTAGAACTCTTTAGAGCTCTATCTATGGCCTGATCCCGCTTGCAGTGAAACTTATGGCAGACCTCCCGCCTTTCTGAGGGGACACAGTCAGGGTCCAGCAGCAGCATCAAGGAAAGCTGCACTGTGAGCCTGCAGAGGGGATGCACGCTGCGGTGTTGTCCTGACCTCAGTTCCTGGTACCGGTGGGGGTCTGGACAGTTATTGCCTTTCTGTGTGTGTCTTTTCCTTCCCATATTTTGTCTGTTATACATTAAATGGTTGCAGCAGGAATTTGCAGTCATTTTCCAAGGTCTTTCAAGTGTTTTCTTGATGCATGCAGTAAGGCATGCCATACCATAATGGATGTGCCTCAGAATGGGTCATGGGAAGAGGTTCCTGACGTTAGCCCATAGGTAACGTGCATGGTGCTCAGAGCGGTGTTTGGGAGGCAAGGCCTGGCCTCCTGTGGTTGCCCACGGATTACCACTGCCTGGTCAGCTCCATGCGATGCCCAGGGCAGGAGAAGGGGGACAGGGTCTGAGTTTCATGCTCAGTGCACTTGTGTCTCAGCGGAGACTTCAGTTTTGATATTTTGCCTATGAGATCACAGGTGGCAGCTTAGTAAAATCATTTAAATATCTGTAACCCTCTATGTCAAAACCTGAATACAAATCATTGCCCAGATTCCACTAATTGATGCTAAATAGAAAGAAAAATAATGCAGGAGAAAAACCCTCCTGGAAACAATCAATAAATTAAAGATGCCTGGGGATATAAATTCAGCAGTTAAATGAGATACTAATGAAGATGGGAGTTTAATGGTGAGTACTCTCATTACATTGTTTTAAAAACTCCATTTGATGTAGATTTGGTACTGGTAAAAGGAAGACAGCCTCATGACAAACGTCCATGAGAACAAAAGTTGTTCTGGCATATGAGCACAACTGCTGCCATTTATTGCTGAGCAGTTTTGCTTCCCCTTTTCTGCAAGTTGTTGCAAGATCTGGGGGAAAAATGTGAAGCAGTTAATTAAAAAACAACTAATGACTGTTCCACAGGGTCAGTTTGCTTCTCAGAGCCTAAAATGTGCAGGATATTAATACATGTATCATTTTTTTGACACTGGAGGACAATTGCAGAGCCCAGCAACACTGCTACTGGTTTTAAAGCAGAACTTAATTAACTAGAAATGGGCTGAGCTGGTTTGGCTGGAAACAGGCATTGGGGTTCCAAAGAGCGGAGCTGCTCAGATATTGCCAGACTGCAAATTAAGGACGCTGCTTCCCAACTCATCTCAGCCCTGATGAACAGCACGGTGCTGTCACCATCCTGCCTCTAGAGCCATGGCTGGGTGTCATCCCTTTTCCTAACTCTAAAGGTGTTTCACTTAACCTCTTCTGGACAGCTGCCTTAGGATGAGATGAATCATGTCCCCAAAATTCCCATTTCTCACTGCAGCCTAGATAACAACTCAGACTGACAAATCTAGTGTTCGCGGTCAGGTAAGATACCTTGGAGTGGGCTGTTTTGCAGCCCACTTGTGCTCTGGCTGGACCAGCAATGCCCTCGGATAGAAAAAATACAGCAAACTCCACTTCTGCATGTGCTCCAGCCCCGCTGTGGCTGGGAAGAGGTGGCTTGTTAATGCCTCTACTTTGCCTTGACACCGGTGAGGCATTTTTCTCGTGTCAGTGTGGAATTTGGTGAACACAATTATTTTCCTTTATCTTGCACTTACGTTTAAACTGCATCTCTGCTGGAACATGCCCTGTTTTGATTAATATTAAACTTCCAGATCATCTTTTTGAATTGGAGCAATTTCTTACGACAAATAGTCCGGAGAGCCAGATTTCTGAGTGATTAGTAGCAGGCTGAGAGCGCTGGATGCTTGGGGAGCTTAACGATTCGTGGCCAGATTCATTCACCATGGTTAGAGTGGTGGGCATGTCACAGCTGCGATTCCTCTGGCAAAACCTCAGCCTGAAATGATTTTAAATCAGGATTTGAGTTTTCCATCCCCCTTCTTTCCAGGTTGGCTGCCTTGCTGTGAGGAGGGAGGAGATGGTTCCTCCCATCCCAGGATATACTGGAAAAAATCTGGCTGTGTGGACCTGCTGGGCTGTAAGTTTGTTCTTCCATTTTCTCTAAATTTCTGGGCACAGAGGAGAAAAAATCCCACCAGTTCCAGCACACTGATCCCAGGGGATGCCTATCCAGATGCCATGCAGGGTGGGGGGCAGACCTGGACGCGGCATGGTTGTATTTTGTTTTGGTTTGTTTGGTTTTTGCAGAGAAGATGCTGAACGGGGGATGGAAAGAATGGCTAAAAGAGATAAATCATAGATATCACACAAGCTGATGCAACATGAGGAGAAAGAGAAAGACTTCACTGATTTCAGGTGTAATCTAGGGGTTTGGCATCAACTGAAGTTCTGGCTCAAGGGTTTTAGGAACACAGCAGTGACCGGTTTGTGACTTCCTCTCGATATACCTCACAAAACCATAGTCCTGAATTCCAGGAAAGCCTTAGGCTGGGGAAATATTGGTGTAACGCCACTGGGTTGCAGTCAAGCACATGCAGAGTTGTTTCTGGACTAGCTGGCAGTGTTGCTCTGGGCTGGGTTGCCAAATAATCTGCTACCAGAATGCAGAATGAAAAGCAGTATTTACAGCCAAAAGGACACTGAAGCCTTTTTTTAATGCACAAATGAGTTACCAGCTGTATGTGCAAAAGATGGATTTTCCCACGCAGAACATGTAACTGTGGTGTGAGTTGGCCAAGCAGTGGCGAGCCAAATACAGACAGTGAGAGCACTGACTGCGCAGGAAGCAGAAGCAGTGCTTATGGACATGAACCTCTTTTCTGATCAAGGAGAACAGACTTAGATGCAGAATCTGGTTTTCATTGATGTTGATGATTTTGGCCCTCAGACTGATTTTTCATTGCAAAGGTACAAATGACCTTCTGAGTTGAATAAGGTCAGGAATTCAGCTGGGATTTGGACCTAGATATTCCAGGTTGTTATAGTGCAACAAGTACTCAGTGCATTCAATGGAGGAAAAAACGTGATGGGCCAGTCACATCGTTGGAAAAGTCACTGCTGTTGCTGATCCCGTGAAGAGCTGAGCACTTGGTGAATAGGAATTCAGGATTTTGCGTGCTTCTGGAGATTGGGCCCAAGGTCTGGGTACTCTGTTATCGAAGCTCAGAAATTAAGATGCTGAGCATTGATGGTGCATTATATCTCACTGTGGAAAAGGTCAACCCTGTTATTTGTAGAGGAGGGAGGGTTGCCTTTGCTTCATGGCTGGCTGACTTTTTGGGCTACATGGTATAATTTATAACTACTTATTGTTTGCAGACACCAGGCTGAGGATATTTTGTGTGTGAAATTTAAAATTCAGGCCGTTGTAGTGGAATACGTGGAGCAGAATTCTTTTGTCTAGAGGAAGACAGAGACATCTGGTCTTGTCACCCTTGGCTTCCTCTTCAGTTAGAGGGGAGAAAAATAGGGACTTGTAGAGCATGAATTATCTTATCCTAAAATAGTTCAGATGTACCAAGCCCCCAAAGTAGAGAGAAATGGATACTGGCAATACAGAGAGACTGTCACTATCTCACATGGTAGCATTTATATTGTAGATGTTGGAGGTAGGCTGTGGTAACTCCTATTTCCTGGTGCCTTGCTGTTTTCTGCACAGCTTGTGTAAAATCAAGGAACTGCTGTTAATGTGCATGAAAATTAAGAACCTACTTAGTGAAGGATTTGGATGATTGAGCAATTTTCTTAAAATTGCTCACCTGCTTGTCACAGTGAAGTCAATTGCCTAAGAACGTGAAGGAATGTAAATTTCTTAATAAATGCAAACAATCTATCATATTTTTGGACTGTCAGACTCAGAATATACAATTCCATGCAGAATTGGTTCAAAACTACCCAGAAATGCATTAGCTGTCATGGCCCATTTCTTCAGTGCAACTCTGGTTTTGAGGAGTAGTGTTAGCTTTTTAAGCTGGCTCCAGGTGTTGTTTGATATTGATATGAGCAGATGAGATGAGGTCCTCTTACGCCATTCACCGTACAAACCCAATTTAAGAGCTGTTATTGACCTGAAGAACTTCCAGTTTAATCACTAAACTGTGCAAAGAATGAGAAAAAGAGTATTTCTCCATTTTGTGTGTGGGGAGCTGACTGTTGGATTCCCTGTGGCTCTGTTTGCAAATCAAACAGGTTGTACTTGTGTGGCTGCAAGTAGTAGGTGGGAAGTCCAAGTGCCTTGCTCCCATCCATGACAGGCTTAGAAACCAAAGGGAGCGTGGCCTCATGTGACAGCTAACCTGGGCAAACTGTGAGCTGCTGCTTTCTGCCACCTCCAGCCATATATTCTTGTAATTTCTCCTGCAGCTGTGTGATCCGATGTGAAGGAAAAATTAAAAAACAAACCTCATTTTCATCTGGTTATCCAGTTGAATCAACACCTGCAAAATCAAGACCTCTAGGTCCCAACTGTGGGAAGCCTGCCAGCTCTCTTGGGTCAATGCTTATGTCACGTGAAGCTACACCATTAGTCTCTTGGTTACTGGACCTACCACCTTGACTGTAAAATCATCTCTCCCAAAGAATCTCCTATGCAGCTGGCAATAGCATCTACCTTTTTCCAGGCACTCTGCTCAAGTTAAAAAATGGATAGCTCATGTCACAAAGCACGGTTTTGTATCTGTTTGGCACTGATTTTGTTAGTTTAGTATTGTGGGAATGAATCTGACTCACTTTGTGCGACCAGTCTCTGACTGCATAGCTACGTGTGAATTTTTGTTATGGAAATACAATTACTCACCCTTTTTCTGAGTGCAGAATGGGAGACTCATATCAAAGAAGCAGGGTGTCAAAATGAAGCATAGACTTCAGCCTGTTCTTATCACTAGTTACCTAAGCCATGGAACAAATATCGCCAGCTAAGACCTAGAGAAAAACATGCACTGTTGTTAAAACCAGGATACGCTCCAAGGCTTTAAATTCATTGCAAGTGACTGTGAGGAATACTTATTGACTAATTAATTTTCTTGTCTGATGAATAGCTTCTGAAATCACATAAAGTATATGTAAAGTGTGTGTATGTGAGTGACAGGTAGAGAAACATCACAAATTAAATTCTCGACACATAAGACTTCACCTATTACTATGTTATAGCTGTGTGATTTTAGTACCTCCCAGCAACTGCCGTTTGTCCAGGTGTCAGGTAGGTGCTGGTGGACTGGCCAGAGGTGAACCGTCCAGGACATGAAAGTAGCACATAAGTCAAGTCTGCGTTAACCCCTCCCAGCCTGGGCAGTATGTGCCCAAGGGACCCTGCCCAAGAGGAGAAGGATTGATGGGATCACTGTGGAAGGAAACAGTCCCATGATCAGACAGCACTGGACCACACTGGATATTAAACGTTGTTCTTTTGGGAATTAATTGAAGGAGATGCACAGTTTAGCAACAGTAGTCCATGGAAAATTTTGTCAAAAAAACATTTGAGTGGTTTTTGGAGAGAAGACGCATTGGAAGACCACACTTCTGATAACATCCAGTTAAAGACCAAGGTCAGTGAGAGAACACCATGTCACTATGACATGGGCCATGCAATGGTGTACAAGTTGACACCAGTTTTCCCCCGAGTGTCCCTTTTCCTTTCCCGTGCATGTAGCCTGGCTGGATTTGTGTTGAGACTTAGCAGAATTTGGATCAAAGCTGTGAGAGAAACAACTCAGAAGGGAGCAAGGAGAAAGTGCGATAATATCAAGTGGTTGTTGGCACTTACTGTAATATATTAGTGTCTTCACTGAGATCCTAGACATTGATAGGCAGATGGATGAGGACCAACAGTAAATCGCAGAAACATTTTTCCCTAGTAGTTCTTGATTTCATGAACTTGGTTACAGGCAGCTCTGGAAATAATTAGAGGTTGCACTAATGCAGAGCAGGCACTTGCTGCATGCTGTGTCACCCAGCCAAGCTCTCAATGTGGACATCTTTCCTGGTCTGAGAGAGAGAAGTCCTGCAACATCAGTCCTCAATGATGCCTAAGAATAAATTTGGGGTCTGTTTGAACTGAAGTGTGCTTCTTTTTGTATTTTCGGTACTTCTGAGGAGGGCTGTTTCTCTCTTGTTGCCTCCTCTGTGTGTGCAAGTGGAGTTTCACTTGTTTCTTTCTCCTGTATTGAGGTGACTGCTGAAATGGAGAGGGCTTTGCCTGGCCTGCTTACCCATCCCCTGTGTCCTTAACGAAAACTGAACAGTACAACGCAGTTGCTTCCAGGTGTAATCTCGGTTAAACCTCAACACCTTTCCCTTCTCATGGCCTTTGCTATCAGCACTCAAGAAAAACCACAAGGGAAGAATGGTAAAAATTGATTTCTGTTTCACTAGAAATATTTCTACTTTTGGCCACAGACTGAGACTGTTCTGACTCTAACCGGTCCTCCCTGGGGTTTGATAACAGTAGCTCACAGGAGGCTCTAGCTTATCTGAAGACCAAACAGTAAATTTCTCATTTCCGCTTAGTGGTGAGGTGTTTAATTGCTGCTTAGTTTCGCCAGTCAAGTAATTCACATTGACGTGCTAAAAGCAGCCACTAGCAGTTAAGCTTGCGTCCAGGGGCTGCGATGAACGATCCTGACATCTTTTTGCAGGCACCAGCTCTGCAGGCCGAGAGCATTCAAGTTTCTCCTCTCGAGTGGGCAAGCAATCTATAGAAAATTAAGTCTGAAAAGCCATGAGAGGTTGTGAGAGGCAGCTTAAGGAGAGAGGCTCTATTGGGTGAAATTTCTTGTCCTGCACAAATTCAGGTTGAAAATTAAAGTGTTACCACCTTACTGGTAATTTAGAAGAAGTAGTGTTTAAACACAGTGAGACAGGGTTGAACAAGGAACAGAGGATATTCATTTCATAAAATCCATGCGAATTTATATATATATCGAGCGAATGCTGTCCTTAAGGATGTATCAAGTTACAGAGGTAGGTAGATACGGAGATGGCTCAGTGCAGAATCTGTAACTCTGCTTAGTGGACTCAGTCCTCACTTGCACCACGGTAAATCAGGAGTAACTCTTCCAAAGTCTAAAGCCCCACCTTGCATGGCTATTTGCACTTTTTGGCAGTGGGTGTAAAATGCTGCTGCTAGTTCAAAATTGTAGGGATTTCTGACTCAGTAGGAATTTAAATCTGCCTTGTTCTCCGTGGAGCATTGTGGGTTTGCAGCAAAGTAGCACAAGGAAATNTATTTTCGTTAGTTAGAAATGGCCAGATAACTCATGAGTGGCAGAGCACAGCAGAGCCAGAGTCAATGATGCATGAGTGTACCAAAGGGGGGGAAGTAAATTGTTTGACGCAACTTTTCAGACTGGCTGCTGTGCCGGATGGGGAGTTATGGTGGTACCGTCTTGGGGGCTGTCTGTGCATGTTTTATTATGGTCATTGCAGAGCTTGTAGCATGATGGGTTATTAGGGAGTGATCACTGGGTTTTAGTTTCTTGGTGGGTCACACCATCAGGGCTGTTGGAGCTCTGCTTCAGCACTCCTGCAAAGGGCAGACTTCATGGCTGCCACAGAGCTCAAGAAATAATTTGCTTATTTAAAATATCAATCAACTGATTAATATCTTAAGAGGTACAATTGCTGTAATTGCAGACTAGATGATACAAAGCTGCCAGTCACGTTTAACACTGACACTCTTCTCCAGTTCATATAATGCAAACAGACACAGAGAGATAAACGCAGATCAGTAATAACAGCTGTCTGATACTCAGACTTCAGGTGTGAGGGTCCCTAGATGAAGTGAAAGCCTTAGAGTATGAAATAGCCACACGACTCCAGAAACTCACATCTCAGAAAAGGGCCTAAAACTCCTGCTCCCAAACTCATCTTGCCCTCTGCGCAATACTGCAATCTGATGGCCATTGGAGAGATGATATTTCCCTTGTCTTTCAGTAAATGAATATATGAGTTGAAGGGGAATGGCAGAGTGGTTCAACCAAGAGCTATTACCTAGAGCAAACTTTATCCATATATTTTTAGCTCCAAGTAGTTAGTTAGCACATTACTTCTCTAAAAAAAAAAAAAAGAAAAAGCACACCACTCCCCAAAACCCAAACAAATTCCCCCCCAAACCCACACCACTTGGCTGAAACTCCTGGGTGGTTTCTCATACCCAACGCCCAGCTGTTTGCATTCATCGGAGTTTGATGTCTTCAAACTGAGAACCACAAACGAGAGAATCGATATCATGTACTGAGCACAGCACAGTATAAACACAATCAATTAATTCCTTTATATGGAAAAGGAGCTGGAATCCAGCACATCTCTCTCAGGCAAATTATAGCGATAAGAGAGTTTCCCTGGGCTGAAACCAGAAGCACCAGCTTTCTGCGTGCTTAACCTATAATTGTCTATAACATGCATGGAGTTAAGTGAGATGCAATTTTATTCACAAGAGTTCCATTATCTTTAATCAGCTTTTATGTAATTTCCTTTGTATCTGATTGTTTTGGTTTGAAATAAGTAAAATGTTTCCTTTCCATGCCTGTGTAGCCAAAAGGTGAAGAATTCAATATTATGTTCACAAAAATACTTCATTCACAAGAGCTTTAACACTGTGAATAGTGAAAATAGGAATATAAAAACTTGTTTTCAGGGGAAGAATTTTGAACCATTGTAGCATCTTTCCCACAGTTGTGCCCTAAAATGCTTTACAGAGTAAACCAAACTTTTTATAAAACTGTAATATAATCCACAGCAGTAGGAATAAAGATGATGATAGAAACCAGAGGAAAGAGGCCTTGTTGAATAAGCTGTTTAAAAAAAAAAAATGGTGCTGATGACATGCTGCTTACCACTTTCACTCGAGACCAGCTTTTTAGATCTTGATCCTGTAATATGCTAAAATTTGTAGAAATTTAAAGGAGTAAACAAATCTTTGTAATCCTTATGAACTGAGCATTGCTGTGCCTTAGTAAAAGCATGTCTTCGCTTTCCTGAGGGCTGGAGGTGGTCGGCAATGCACAAAATTTGACAAGAAGAGCAGGCTTTCAAAGCTTTTTGCCAGCAGGGAGAAGCAGCAGTTCACTGAGTGCATCTAAATGCTTCACTGGAGTATGGGCTCCAAGCTGGGCACTTCAGCCCAAGGAAGAGATGGACCAATTAGTGAGAGAACAGGAGCTAATAAAACCATAAAAAACCCTTAGATTTTTAAATATTTAGAGAATATTTCATTCTTTTATTTGGGTTAAATAATGCTAGTATAGTCTTCAAATATTACATATCTCATTGCAGGAGATCAGGAAATTATCTACTGCTGTGTCATGGGCTCAAATTACATTTAATATTGCAAGTTAGGTGATGCCGTGAAAAGCTGAAAATCAGAACATTTTATGGGTGAGGATGGTGAAATGCTGGAATATGCTGGCTAGGGAAGTATCGGGTCTCTGATGTTTAAGCTATTAAATAAGTCAGATGACTATCCATCAGAAAAGGTGCAGCTGTAGCTGACCCTGCTTTTGGAGAGCAGGATAGATCTGATGACTCTGCATGGTGCTCTCAAGCCCCAATTTTCTGCAGCTCAGTCTGGGCATCTCAAGGCTGGCCACTGATAAACACCTGGGTTTGGAAAAAAAATGGACCCCTACCTCACTGCCAAGCATCTCGCAGGCGTGCCATGACCTGGGAACTGTGTTCCTGCAGATGTCTGCCTCTGCTTTTGACACAGACAACTCAAATGTGCCTTGTGCCTGTCTGATCTCTCTCCTCTCTCCTGTGCTGGTGGCTCAGTCCCACCTGGTTTCAGGGCTTTAGGTCTCTCCCAACCCTGTCTGCAGATTGCCTGGTTGCGGGCAGGATCTCTCTCTTTTATAAGTATTATTACTTATTCAAGAGCCAATAGAATCTAAGGAAACCTTTACTGAGCAGGTAAACACAGAGATTTTTTTTTTTTCCCACAGCTCTTAACTTGACAGATCTCCATGGTTATAGCTCCTTCTCACCACCTCACCTGCAAATAGCAAGTTGCTGCCCAGCATGTGAAGGTGTTACTGCTGTTCAGAGGAAGGATTTTCCAGCATGTGATAGGCATTAAACAATGTTTTTTTATTTTTGATTTTTTTTGTCTTCTTAGAAACAACTGGCTCATTTTGGCTGAAACTTTCCACAGTACACTTACCAAAGGCACAAACCTGAGACGAAAAAATTCCCGTTCATAGGATTAAAGTTTTCCAGACCTATGAGCAATTGGAAGCAGCTTTTATAAATGGAAGTATCAGTTAACCATAATGATTGCCAAATCCTGGGAATGCCTAGATGGTCCATGTAATATACGGTGGGATGTGTAACACATGCCTCAAATCTTCCTTTTGCCCAACCAGAGCCTTCTGGTGGTCAAAGTGCTGACAGCTGTGTTGCTAAAAATCCAAGAAAAGGGATTTTCTTTTCATTTGTGTCAAAGTGCTGAAAGCTTTCCTATTTGCTTGTTCCCTGGCAGTGCATCTCAGCTGTACCACGTACCAGAGTCATCAGCAGGTCAAACTGGATCCCAGAGCAGAGATACCAACGAGAGCTTAGGTTTTCCTGTTGCAACACTTACTGTATTGCATTTGTACCTTTGGAAACACCTTGTAAAACCACCCGAGGGTAAGATTGACTCTCCCCACCTGTTCCTGAGCATCTGTCTAATGAAGTATAATTGCCTTCATCTAAAATCCCTCTCATTTTAAATGCTGCTTCCTTCCATGGGTGTTTGGACTTTTGTTGCTCCTGGTGGCAGTGTGTCGGGACTGAAAGGCAGCTAATGAGGACGGGTTCCCTCCTGCTGTTCGCTGGTGATAATGCCTGTTGGCTTAGGTCCAGGATTTGCTCAAGTGCTTTCATGTCCCACCGTGGATACAGAACAGTCTCTGGGTCATGAAAGCTACCTGGGAACAGCCAGAAAGGAGGGGCTACCACTGGGTCAGCCAGGAGCTCATCTCACCCCGCTGTGTGCCTGGGCAAGGGATCAGCGAGCAGATTTGTCCCGAGGAAGCGTTAAGCAGTAGTGCTTGGCAGCATTATGTTTTCCAACACAAAATGCTCTTGCTCGTATTGATCAGGATAGGGTCTCCTCTTGCCATCTGCCATGTGGCTTAATTGCTTCACCCGGCGTTGATTAACAGCTCAGGATTCAAGATTCCTGAGAGATGGGGTGTAAATCCTTTTCTTTCTGGCTGTTGTATGTGACATGCTGGTTGTCACCACCATAACTGCCTGGGAGCGGTGGTGGTGATACCTACCATCGGCTAGGTGCATAGCCCAGGGATTTGAGCCTCTGTAGCCTGCACTGTCCTTGGCTGCAATCGCATGTACTAGCAACAGTGAAACCCTGGGGACCTTCACTTATTTTCCTCTTGAACCTTAAATGTACAGCACCTTATACAGAGAGGTCCTGAGTCGTCACAGTCTCGAGTGGGTG
Source organism: Balaeniceps rex (assembly GCA_013401315.1). Taxonomy (NCBI): domain Eukaryota; kingdom Metazoa; phylum Chordata; class Aves; order Pelecaniformes; family Balaenicipitidae; genus Balaeniceps; species Balaeniceps rex. Next base: position 74,051 of record VYZW01031756.1, read on the forward strand.
ATGTTTATTTTCCCTCTGTTGCCTATTCCCTTTCCGAAAGAAGGAAGATCAATGGACTATTTCAGCTCACATGACCTCTGGGAATAGAGGATGCTGCCAGAATATTTTTTTAAGAAAGGAGGGGGGGAAATGGGAAAGGAATAAAAAAAATTAAAGGTTTAAATACAGCCTCTTCCATGACCCCTCTCCAAAACCAATATTATTCTAATAAAATAATGTGTTGCTTGTATTTTTTTTTTCTCAACAAGGACTGCGAGTTCATTTGTTTGTTTTACATTGCCTGCTCAGAACAGTGTAGCTCTATGAGGTTAAAGAGATCCTCCGAGAAAGATCCTATTGATTTTAATTACCGAGAAACAGCCCACAGGGACAAAAGGACTTTGGCTGTTTATTTAGCCATCGCTGTGCTGCAGTATTGTGTAAGGAGAGATCAAATCAGTTGCCCTCATTATTACAATAATAAGGCAGAAAAGGTGCTTCAGGGCCTCAGGATTTTTTTTTAAGAGGCAATAACCTCCACCACTCCTCCCACTAATAAAAGGCAGACTTGAGGAACAAGGAGCAATTACTATTAGTCAATATTAATTCAATTACGCTCCTGTTATTTATATCATGAAAAGGATTGTTTAATATTTCAGAAATTTCCCAACCAAACCAGGGTCCACATCTGTTCTTTTACAGATTGATTTTTATCTCTGCTAAATGTGCATTGAATGGTTTCTACCTCCTTTGGACTGAAGCTAAAGTTAATTAGTTATTCAGCATGAACAGCACCTAACCCATGTACCCAGTGGTACAATGGGTGTTTATAATAGCATCTGGGTTGAGAATACAGCTACTTGGGTGTTAAATGGTAAACCCTCCGGGGATAAGCAAGCGTTACTTGCCTGGGATCTCTTCCCACCCATTCTGGACTAACCCTAAGCCAAACTTATGGTGGTCTTGATGAGAGCAGAAATCAGTCTGTTCTGCTTATGCTATTTGCTACTTTTATTTTTTTGGAGCATGTGCCTCCAGGTTTGTCTCGGCTCAGTGACTTGGCGTGAGTTGCCTCATGAGAATTTAGTATTTCCCCACGGGTATTCTCTTGCTTAAATACTTTTTAATGAATGCTTGATACTTTCAGCCAGAAGTGCCCAAACAGCCAAATTCCAGTGCTTTATGTGAACTGTGTCTCAGATCTCACTTGTGCCTTAAAGAAAAATTAGCCCATATTCTCGTTGGCATCGATCTTGTAAAACTGTACTTGAGCGACCCAAGAGCAATCCAGCAGATGGGTGTAGGCAGGGGCTGGCTGTATAAAAGTCAGCATTTTAACATGGAGGTGAGCAAAGCTGGAAACAATTGTTGAAGACAGAATTGGTCTTTCAAACACCTTGTCCAGGCAACGTGTAGATGCACGTTGTTATTGGTATGGAAAAATAATGGAGCTGCAAGTCATTGAAATGAAGCTGTAATTCAGCTGTGATCCGTGGGAGCCCTATGCTTGTTGAGGACTCTGCAGGAGGGCTTTAAAGAGAGCCCAGGGACAAGCAGTTTAGCTGTCAGCATCATTTGCAGTCTTCTGTGCAAAAGGCATGGCAGAAGTTGACTCGATGTCTGTGCACCAGCTCAGCAACTGACTTCACACTTAAGGGTTTTCTTTATTTTCCTTTAAATCATGGCACTAGGAAAGGATTTCCTGGTTCTTGTTCTGCTTCAGTTGAAGCTTTTTGAACTTCAGAAGATGTCACATGTGGTTTTAGCTATTTGAGTCATCCTCTGGGCCACCAAATTTGTGTTTCACTGACTACTTGTGTGACTAATAGAGATCCTAAGTATTTCAAGCAGAGAGGTTTCAGCTGGTAAGGTTAATGCAGCACAGCACCGGGCATGTGTTGCAGGTCAGCCCCTTGTTTAAATAATATGTTGTTCTGGTGATGGTGCTTCCTTAAATGTCCAAAGGTGGTGTAGATTTGGCCAGAAGGCTACAGAGGGCATGTTTCTGAGCTGAGAGCTGCAGCATTGCCCCAGGATGTGGGAAAACTCTCCAGGTACAGGAACTTTCCCAGGGGCTTGCTTTTACAAGGTGGCTTAAAATAGTTGACTCAAAATATCCTACTAATATTTTACCTTTTTGTCAATGTATCAGCTTACTGTTCGACTAGTTACCCAAAATGGAGTGCATCAACTCAACTCAATTGTCTTTGCCACTCTCACTTTTTGACTGAATTTAACTGAAATAGTCTGCTCCTGACTGGTAAGAGCCACTGTCGATAGTGAGGGTGGGAAGTAGCCCAAATGGATTTAGAAAGATGATGAGCAGCTACTAACAAAAAACCTAAGGTGGGTTTAAAAATTGCATTTTAGGTCTTTAATTGCATCCCAGGCTTGAAGACTGCATGGAAAAAAGGGAAGTATGTTTTTTCCAGCAAGAATGTGGACTAGGAACATACTTCAGATTTTCCATGATCTGGCCATGATTTATGCTATTTCTGTTCTTTCTGTCCTATTCTATTTTGTAATGAATTCTACTTCTGTGATCTATTTCTGTGATCAACCCACACCTCAGAAGTTGTCAATATAGTAAGTCTGTGTCTAAGAAGAAAAGTGGAATAATTAAGCTTATTTTCAATGTGATAACATGGAGGAAGGATGGATGACGACACTATTTTGGACTGCAGATACTGTGAAGGAGGTGTCCCCTCATGAGAAGCCAGAATTAGCTGTTGGAGAAGTAGCTGCAATTAGTAGTTTGGGAGAAATTGATTTCTGAGGGAAGATTAAGTCTTAAATGTATAGAGCAGAGATAAGCAAGTACAAAATGCAGGATGTGTTGACAGTCTGTAAAACTGTATGTAAATATCACGGATGATCAGGGTTTATTCTATGAAAACTGAGAGTGTGAACTGGGGTGTTGGCTGTTCGTATGGATATATGTGAGTATGCTTTTCTAGACAAACCTTTCCAGGCAGCCAGTAAATACTAGCTGAGTTGCTGTAGCAGCATACAGCGCAGGGTAGGCTGAACGGCCAGGTATTTACTCAGGTTTTTTGATTTTGAAATTTGCACTGGGGTCACATATGTTCTGAAGTCTCCAGGTATGGTCTCCCTTTCTAGATACCTGGAGCTAAGGGCTATGCTCCAACTACACTGAGAATAACAAAGAATTAACTGTAAATTGGACCATGACTTCAGGTAAAGTTCTTCCTTTCGTCTGTGGCTTAGCTCCCCACTGGTAAACTGCACTCCCTCTCTTGCCTGTTTAAGTTTTAAACCTATTTTAAGTTCTTTCTTGGGAAGACCCATGAAATGATTTCTTTAGTGACCCTAACTCAGCTCTCAATGTGGAGGTCAGCCTTGGTAATGTTTATCCAGTGCCTCCTCATCAGTCCCAAAGACCTGGTTGCCTTTTGCCCTCTTCTCAGTCCCTCTCTTATCTCCTGTTTCCTTATCTTTTCATCTCTATGTCTGTCTGTCTGTCTAGTCCATCTGCATACAAAGTATGCCAGTCTCTTTCATTTCATATACTCCGGATTTACCCCCCACTCTCTTCTTGTTCACCTCTAGTTTTGTCCTCAGCTCATGTGAAGGGGGCATCTACAGCTGCTGCTTCAGCTTCTGCTCTTCTGAAAACCTTTCCCTTATTGCAATACTTATCTTTTCAGTAAGTATGAAAAACCTGTGGAACTCATTGCTGCTGAGAGATAAAAGGGAGATAAAAGGGCTGTTGAGAGGTCTCATGTCACCTCTATGGATGCTCCCTCCTAGTGCTCCTTATACGTTAGCCAGCTTGTCTACTGCCTGCGGTATGGGGCTATATGTGTTAAAAACATACCCAAAGCCTAAGGATCATAAGCTCTTTTGGGCAGAGACTCTCTCCTAGTTGTGGGGGTGTCTGAGAAATTTTCTGAGAAATTTCTGTGAAAGTGAATAAAGCTGTCTAAGATTTGTCCAGTATTTGCAACCTTCTTTTGAGGGTTAATTCTTACCTGGGCATATGAATATTTATATATCTTAGCTAGACATAATGTGAATGGTATTGATTGAGTCTTGCAAGGGAGTTTTGCTTGCTTCTATGTAAATTCACAGGTGGGGCCCAATCCACAGTGAATTTGTAGTGGATCAGGTCATTATGCTTGAGTGGCTATATGACAGCATTGCAGAATAGAAAATCTTGCTGTTGAAAGCACTTTTGAATCAGGAATAGAGAATAAAAAGATTCTCTTGTTCACCCTCTTGGTCATGGCTTTTGGTTATGGTTATAGCTTAACATAACTGCCCGTCAAACAACCATGTATTTTTATGATCACATGTAGGGTGGTCGGTGGTTGCATAGGCACAAAAGATTTAAAGCAGTTCTCTTTTTGTTTTTTCTTTTTGAAAGCTACATTAATTGTTCTGATGTCTGAGCATCTGCCCGATACGCATTGTTTCCCCTGCAGACCGAGGAAGACAATAGCTAAATACAAATTTATTGAACAGGCAAGCTATAAACCCTGAAGTTAGCACAGTATTTTAGTGGAAATCATACTTTGTCAAAGGCACATGTATCACATTTTCTTGCTGGAGATTACAGTTCATTAGTACCAGAATTAACTAAAAATATCCCACCAAACTTACCCACTGCTCTGCTGTTTCTATATATAGCTTTTTAGCTTTATAAGCTAGTGGCTAATTGCAGGCGGGCAAGTGTCTTTTATTAATTCGAATGCATAAAACGAAATG
>VYZW01031756.1:88023-138050 GCA_013401315.1 Balaeniceps rex
ACCTAGATGTTTGTAATCATTTTCTCTGTTTAAGCAATACCATTTTTAATTTCCTGATTAGTGTGCTTGATCAATCTTTGCCATAAAAGAATTTTTGCAGACACCTGTCTCTGTTCGATATTGTGTGTGTGAATTCTCTGTTCCCAATACCCCACTCATGTTCTGCACAGCTCCATCTCCACACGCATCTCCAAGAAGTGCTGTGTTTCTGGCATGAATCTCACATGCAGTATGGAACCTGATTCGGAAGGGCCATAAAAATTTAATGGGACATGAGACTTGCATGCAGAAGGCACTTTTATTGAGTTTTCTTAGTTAATTATAGGAGCTTGAAAACTCACCAGTAAGGGACAGACTCCTCAGCCACTGTAAATCCACATAGCTCTGTTGAAATCAGCAGGACTTTGATAGTTTACACATCTGCTTCATGGTTNTGAGTAATGGAAATTTCTGACCTAGATGTTTGTAATCATTTTCTCTGTTTAAGCAATACCATTTTTAATTTCCTGATTAGTGTGCTTGATCAATCTTTGCCATAAAAGAATTTTTGCAGACACCTGTCTCTGTTCGATATTGTGTGTGTGAATTCTCTGTTCCCAATACCCCCCTCATGTTCTGCACAGCTCCATCTCCACACGCATCTCCAAGAAGTGCTGTGTTTCTGGCATGAATCTCACATGCAGTATGGAACCTGATTCGGAAGGGCCATAAAAATTTAATGGGACATGAGACTTGCATGCAGAAGGCACTTTTATTGAGTTTTCTTAGTTAATTATAGGAGCTTGAAAACTCACCAGTAAGGGACAGACTCCTCAGCCACTGTAAATCCACATAGCTCTGTTGAAATCAGCAGGACTTTGATAGTTTACACATCTGCTTCATGGTTTTTATCTAGGAATTTTTTTTATTCTGTATTGCCAGCTAGAGAGTTATCGTGCAAGCAGGCTGTAAAGCACAGCAATGTTTTTGACTCCATCTACATGTCCTGTATTTGTTATCTAATTGCCAATAGACCGAACTGCAAAGGGACTGTATTTTTCAGCCAAACGACCTGTAAGTAGCAGGAAATCTTATGCTCTTACCACTTTGGCCAAGACAAGAGCATTCACATTTTACATAATGAGAGAAATCAACTGTTCTTTATCAGTGCTTTTTGTGCAATTGCAAATCTTTAAAGCCTAGCTGCTGCTTGGATTTAACAACTGCATTCCAACCCTCCATACATCAGGAACATGCAGGTCGCTTTTATACAGCTGCAGTGAATACCATTATTTGTAACTAGGCTGAGCTAAAATTCAGCCTCAGATGTTCACGCGGGGATCCCTGGCTGCTCAGAGGTTCCATCCATGAGGGGATTGAAAGTCTTTATTTGACTTCAAGGTACATATTTATTGTTTTGTGAATTACAGTTAAGTGATAAATTAGTGATATGAAGACAATTTACGGTGTCCCTGGTCACTCCAGGTTTCTGGGTGGTTGCAGACTCTGCAACTATACGAACAGCAGAACTTAAGCCCTTACTCATGTGCTTTGTTATGGGGTAATCGGAAGCTCCTCTCAGGCTGCAGCCCCAATTTCTTATCCATAACTGGCATTTCTTATCTGGACATGTGAGCAGACCTGGTTCCCTGTTATTTCATTGTGTCTTCCCCAGTATGCTCAGTCCCACCCAGTTAAGGTGTTGCAGGAGTGACCTGCATGATGGGTATGTTCTCCTCCTGGGAATCCATCTGGAGATGCAAATTGCATCTTCTCAGTCCCACACCCTAGGTCAGACCCCAGTCAGAGCTCTGTCTTGCAGATGAGGAGTCTCAGAGGTATAACAGAGAACGTGCTGGGACTTCTAATGAAATAATAAATTACAATTACAGCTGTTAACAATTATTCTTATTACCACAGTCCATTCAGACGAATACTTGTACCAGCCAGGTTTCCATTTCTGCAGGATTCTTGCCTGTCTGATTTGGTGGGGTGTCCTGCTGTCTCTCTGTACCTAAGGCAATGTTTGGTGTCCTCTGGCTTATCCTTCACTTCTTCAAAGGGACAGTTCAGCTTAATGTTCAATCTACTTTATCTAATTATTCAAGCGTGGGCTCCTTATAGTGAAGATTAGTCAGATCAGCAGGTGAGCTTCAAATCAAAAATATAATAATTGATATCACATGGCCAGTCTAATCAACGCAGGCTGATAGCATCTGCTTTACTCTGTGCTTTTGTATTGTGAATCAAATCTCCAAATTGAACCAAACCATTGCTAGGACTCATATTATCACCACTTGGCTTTAGCAGCCCTTGTGAGCTCTCACAAGATCCCTAGAGATAGAAAGCAATATGCGTTCCTTTCAGTTAAATTTAGTTTGGTTTTCAAGTGAAAAAAAGCCCCAAGAAATACAGAAAAGTCTAAGCTGTCCTCAGATGTAATATGTCTGGCTAAGCCATAACTAGAAGGTAAATATTCACCTTTTCCTTTTTTCTTTTTTTCCCCTTTTTCCTTTTTTTCCCCCTTTTCCTTTTTTTTTGCTTTTTCCCTATTACCATAGTAACTCTCAGTAATAACAAGACCCACACCATCACAAAGGATTTCTTTGCTCTCATGTCCCCACCTCAGCTTGAAGTTATGTGCAATGCAGCTTCTTATTTTGACTTTGCTTTTCAAATAATCAGGTAGTTTTTATTTTCAAGTAGGGCCAAAGAAGTACCATTGGCTCCTGAAGCAGGTGGTGGTGAATTTTATACAGGTCCATAGCTCCTGTATGATTTTGCTCTGCTACCCTCCGTTAACTTTGGAGAGGGCTCTATCTCCTGCATCATTTATTTTGACACAACACATTTCTGTGACCCAGAAGAGCAGAGTTCCTGGCCATTGCCTTCATCCCAAAATTTTAGGTGACTTCCTAGTAATCCAGGATTTAAACTGTGGGGTATAGAATCATAGAATCACTTATGTTGGAAAAGACCTTTAAGATCATCAAGTCCAACCATAAACCTAATACTGCCAAGTCCACCACTAAACCATGGCACCACATCTACCCGTCTTTTAAATACTTTCAGGGATGGGGACTCAACCACTTCCCTGGGCAGCCTGTTCCAACGCTACACAACCTTTTCAGTGAAGAAATCTAGAAGATAAGGACTGACCTCTTCAAGTCCACTTCTATGGAAATGGAGTGAACAGGGGGTAGCTTCCTCTGTGCAGGTCTGGGCCTGCCAGAAGGTCATTTAGATGTGAGCCTCACTGACATCAGTGCAGTGCAGACTCCCACCATGCACCCTGAAGCAGGGCTTTGAAGGTGCTGAGGAGCTGCCTGCTGGTCTGCCTGTAGTATGCTGGGAACTGGCTTTTGTGCCAAATTACACTGTATTTATTTTGGCCAGGTGGGAATCGATGAACAGCACAAACAAGGGGCATTGATCATCGTATGCCAAAGTGTGGCAGTGTGTGCTACCAACCTGAGATGATGGGAAGTTTCATTTCTGGATGCTGCTGAGGTTTCATGTAGAACTGATCATAATTCTCTCATTGTTACCTTGTGGTTCTTATATTAATTTGTTACATATACCTCTTTTTTCTGATTTCTTATGCCATTGTGAACCCTCGAGGCCGAGGCATCTTTTGTAGCATTTTTATTATATCTACCCTACTTGTTGCTGTAGTACAGCCAATTGATGAAGTCCATCATATGATTCATGGTATGAATGTCTTATCTCAACTTGGTTACTTGGCTTTTAAATACTTTTATACACAAGCTTACTCTCATTTGATTTGTCTGATATGTTACAATAAAGTACATACTAAAGAATGGTGAACAAAGAGTTTGAATACAGAATTTGGCGGTTCAGCATGCAAACTGGCACAGGATGATTTCAGCTGAAAGCAAAACCTTTCCAAGGTGAAAGCTCTCGTGATATGGTCTTTATTCTTGATGATTCAGCTAATCTTTAATTTCTCCTAGAAAAGCTTATTTCGCAGAGTTTACATTTATGTCTTATGTATTCACAGTGGTTTCCACTCAAAATGGCTTATAGATTTTTACTTTTCAAAACCCTTTTTTGGATTTGGCAAGTAGTACTACCAGTTTCATAGGCGGGAGGGCCTGAAGCTGAGACAGCAAAATGATTTGGCCGTGGCAAGTCAGCATTTTACTACTATTATTATTATTATTATTTATTATTATCTGATGTGCCTTTTGCCTCATAGCTTGGTACCTTGACTATAGACATCAGCTCTCAGTGAGCAGCAAAGACCAACGATGGAGTCTGGTTGCCGTTTCCCTGTGACACCCTCTTGGCAGTACTCCACTGTTCTGTCCAGGCCAGCATCCCTGCTACTTCTCTAGTTCCTAGAGAAGCCAAATATGTGGGAAATTGTGGAGAAGAAAAATACTCTTTACAATGTTTGCCTCAGGCACTGATTTCTTGCTTAAAAAATGGATCCACTTTCTCCTAGTGAAGTCATGTGATTATTCCATTCCCCTGCCCCCCAATTTAGATGTGTATGGATTTTCATTGGTATGGTACCAGATAAGGGTGATTGCTTTTCTGCCTACTGTAATAAGTGATAATTATATAATAACAGAATTAAATTTATGGCTTTAATTGCTCTCCAAATTTTGAAGGGAACTAAAATAGAAGAGTGATTATATTTTACTGTGTATTTCATTGCTAGGAGAGTAACTTGCAACAGGGAATTATCTCCTTTTAATTTCTAATACTTTGACCCCACTATACCATGTTAAGACAAGGAAGGAAATCAGGTAAGATAGGTGAAAATCCTAGTTATTGCAGGGCAAGCATCAAGTCTTAAGCTTTCAGGGGTCAGGAAATGAAATGTGTTCACAGTCCTGTTATTAATTTACATTGTTAAAGAGATATTTGAGCTCTTGGACCGAAAGAGATTTTCAAACTGAATATGGGTGTGATAAGAGCTTGAGACCCTGGGGCTGTCTGAAAATCCCAGGAACTCCCCAGGAAGTGAATTTTGAGTAAAAGTCCCAGAGAGTTCCCACATTCTTGTTATGTCCAGCAGAGAAATAATAGTTGCAAAACACTGGGGCCACAGTATCTTTATTTCAAAGATCTCTGAATTTCTTATGAGCAGGTTTTGCTGAAAACATGAGAATACAAGTTTCAAAGTCTTTGCAACAGGGTCAACAGAGAAGAGACATGTTCTATATATTAGCAGTGATTCAACTTAGAGATTTGGGCTAAATTTTAGACCCAAGTCCATTTTGTGTATCACTCTTGAGGTCAGCAGGACTCACCGCAAATGCAAAATGCACCATGTGGCAAATGCTTTACTCGCTATGTGTCAAATGGAAAGCTTATTTCATAACAGGCCTGGATCAAGAACTACACGTGGGTGTTATCTCTAAAGCTTAACTCACCCATTGCGCACAGGCAGATTGCTTTTAAACTCAAGAGAAAGTGAGTAGCTAGGGAACTGGGGAAGAATATTCATTTGTTTTACAACCAAAGGTGCCTTTATCTTCAGATACTCAAATGTGAAAGTATATTTGTCTCCCACCGATGAAATATAATATTGATGTCACCTCCAAGAAATATAGCATAATGTATTGCTTTTCCTTCTGTTTTGCACTTTATGTAAACATGCAAACACCCGTGACACCCTGCTATGATGGCAGCCAATAGACTAAACACTTACCCTCGCTGCTGTTGTGTAACCATGGGCAATTTATCTAAGTCTCACCTCTCTTAAAACACTTTTATCAAAATTGGCGGTCAAACAGCACTGAACCATGGTGGCCTCAATCTTAAATGCTGTGGTGCAGATTTTAATTTGGGAAAGATTAATGCACTCTCAAGTGTTAATGCCACAGCTTTCTGTTATCTACATTGATGGGTGTCAGCTAATTTCTGCAGAAGGATTGTAAAGCAAACTGTGCATGTTGATGTTTCAGAAACCTAAGCTCCAGAATGGCTAGATAATAGAGAGGGGAATGGAACTATTTTCTCAAATTTCTTTTAAATTAGAAAATGTTTCCCCTGTCTTTCTAAAGCTGAGCTACTGCGTCAATTCCACTCAAGCTGATTCTTGAAGATATAGGGAATATTTCATTTAAAGGAGCAGTAAAAGTGTCAAAAGATACTTTATCAAGGTCGCTTTTAGATTGAAGATAACAACACATCTTATAACAAATATAGACCCCTATAGGAAGCTTTGTAATTTTCAGTACTGTAAAAGCTCTTAGTCTCTGGCTCCGTCATCTCTTATGGACTTTTTTCCTTGTCTGGCCACATATAATGTCTTAATCAACACAAGCCTTTTTTTCATTTAATAAAATTACGATAGCTGGTACGCTTTGACTGGTTTATTTTTCAGCTTCATACAGTTTAGCAAATAAAGCTGGAGTTTGGTCTGTTTTTTGAATAGGCTTTCCTAACTGTGAAGAAGATGTCTGTGAAGAAGATGATGCACAATAACTAGGAAATTCTATTTGTACAGACTAATTTACACAGGAAGAGGGGGGAAATGCAATTAAGCTCATAAAACTTGCTCCAGCAATGATCCAGGTCAAGGGGCTAATAGTGAATTGCATGAATAACAGTCACTCACCCAGCCACATTAAACAGTCCTGATAATATAATCCAAAATAGCCAATTATTCTGAGTGTTATGAAAAGGTCCTGTTGTTATTTAACAATGGTTTATATGGGAAAATAGTAATAAAGTGTATATGGTAAAAAATAATTTCAAAGGGATTAGTTGCAATTCAGTTCACAGTAAACTGTTTTCATGCCAGAGGGATGAAGGAGCAATGCTTTAGAGGAGAGTGAATCGCAAATGATTTAACACTGATTTTATATGTTCACAACCACAACCATACCCCCCACCTTATCATAGGCCTAAGGGGAAAATATACTTGACCAGGATCAGTTTAAATTCTTCCCTTTCTCAAAGATGATTTCTTCTTCAGATTTAAATAGTCAAATTCGATTTAAATGTTTTCTGCCTATTTGTTTTCCTTTGCTGCGTTTTTTTTTTTTGTGTGCTTCTGATGGCCTCTTCTCTGAGCCTGGGAGCTGGGCTGGCAGACCAGGCACTGCTCTGCTCCCCTCCTAAGACAGCCCTCCCTAAATGTATAACCACTATTTTTCCCTCTTCCATCTCCGCTGTTTCACCACATGGTATATGTAGCCGCCTTTGCTGGTGGTTTAGTTCTTTCCCATGTCAGTAATCTGAACTGTATGAAGAAAGTGAAAACATTGAGGATGTGGTTTATCATTAGTAGACTTCTCTAGGACCTTTGTTTCCTTACTGTTTGGGCTCCTCAGCAGCTTCATCCTTGTACTGTGTGTGTGGCAAGACAGTGCCATCGGCTCTAGTTTAAAAGCAGGAGCAGAGAAAGAAATGGTGCAATCAGTGTGTCAGCGGCACACTTTTTTTTTTACTGCAAAACTATTTTCCCTAAGACCAAGAACTTTCTACTTTGGTTATAGCGAGTGATTACAAGGGTGTGAGAACTGTAGAGCTGCTGGGTGGGTAAGTAGAATCATAGAATCATAGAATGGTTTGGGTTGGAAGGGACCTTTAGAGGTCATCTAGTCCAACCCCTCTGCAGTAAGCAGGGACATCTTTAACTAGATCAGGTTGCTCAGAGCCCCGTCCAACCTGACCTTGAATGTTTCCAGGGATGGGGCCTCCACTACCTCTCTGGGCAACCTGTTCCAGTGCTTCACCACCCTCAGTGTAAAAAATTTCTTCCTTATATCTAGCCTAAATTTCCCCTCCTTTAGTTTAAAACCATTACCCCTTGTCCTGTCACAACAGGCCTTGCTAAAAAGCCTGTCCCCATCTTCCCTATAGGCCCCCTTTAAGTACTGAAAGGCCACAATAAGGTCTCCCTGAAGCCTTCTCTTCTCCAGGCTGAACAGCCCCAACTCTCTCAGCCTGTCCTCAAAGGAGAGGTGCTTCAGCCCTCGAATCATTTTTGTGGCCCTCTTCTGGACTCGCTCCAACAGCTCCATGTCCTTCTTGTGCTGAGGGCTCCAGAGCTGGACGCAGTACTCCAGGTGGGGTCTCACCAGAGCAGAGTAGAGGGGCAGAATCACCTCCCTCGACCTGCTGGCCACGCTTCTTTTGATGCAGCCCAGGATACGGTTGGCCTTCTGGGCTGCAAGCGCACACTGCTGGCTCATGTCCAGCTTTTCATCCACCAGTACCCCCAAGTCCTTCTCCGCAGGGCTGCTCTCAATCCCCTCATCTCCCAGCCTGTATTGATAGCGGGGGTTGCCCCGACCCAAGTGCAGGACCTTGTACTTGGCCTTGTTGAACCTCATGAAGTTCGCACAGGCCCACCTCTCCAGCCTGTCCAGGTCCCTTTGGATGACATCCCGTCCCTCAGGAGTGTCAACTGCACCACTCAGCTTGGTGTCATCTGCAAACTTGCTGAGGGTGCACTCGATCTCGCTGTCTATGTCGTTGATGAAAATATTAAACAGCACTGGTCCCAGTACAGACCCCTGAGGAACACCACTTGTTACCAGTCTCCATTTGGACATCGAGCCGTTGACCGCTACCCTCTGGTTGCGACCATCCAACCAGTTCCTTATCCACCGAACAGTCCACCCATCAAATCCATATCTCTCCAATTTAGAGAGAAATAAGTAGGGAGACAGTAGAGATGTGTACTGGCTAGGCAGGGTAAAGGAGGTAAAGGGATGTTATTTCTTGCCAAGTTTACCAGGAAAGGAGTGGAACAGCAGCGCTCTCTTTAACTCTGGATTCTGAGTTCAGTATTTCCTGACTTTAAAATCTGCTTATTTTAATTAATGTTATTTGCCTGCATGAATTTTTACAGGTATTATTGCTTCTTGACCCTGATTACTTTCAGTTTAATTCCACAGTAACAAAGTTTGGGTTTTGTTTTTTTAAAATTATCTCTGCTTTAGTTGTGGTTCACATAACTCTCTTCGTAAGGCAACTTTCAGTAAGTATTTACTCAAATCATATGAGTATACTTGTTTCATGTTATTATTAATTAGTGATGCAGAAAATAGATTGATAGTTGACATCCTCTTGCTTTGCTTTGTCAAGTTCTGATGGAGTAAAGGTTCACCAACAACTTTTCAGTAAACCTGGTTTGTGCCATAACTTGACAAATGGAGATTTTTATTAAACTGTTGACTAATAAATAACTAAAAAGGGCCAAAAGGTCAAGGTTGTTTGCCTTTAAATAGGGATGTTCATTATTAGAGAAGTGAGGTATCTACATGCTCCATTGATTCTCCCAATACAGAAAGGATGTTTTGCAGCTTAGTGGTAACTTTGTGGTTTTAATCTTTCTTCTGACTGGTGCGGATCTTCTGGTTGCAATATAACTGCTCCACCTTGGCTTCCAGATGGTAATATTAAGATAACAGTGGATTTATTTCTTCTACCCTCTGTCCTACCTTCTCAGAGCCTCGACCGTAGTTCATACTGCGTAAAACAGACTTCAACATCCTGAATCTGTTTGGACTCTGATATGATTGATGAGCAGAGGTTTATTTAGAACATCTTAGAGCATGTCTACACCAAGTAGTATTCTGTTGCTCAAGAGCCAGGATAGCCCAGCCATAATAAAAGGGTTAAGTTAACCTGCACAGACCTATGTGGCACCACTCTGTGCCACTGATGTTGAAAATAGACTATTTTATACTAGCTGTGGTCTGTTTCCATTGCCGCATGGTTCGCAGAATAGATGTCCTCCTACAATCAGATTGCAAATTCTTTTACCAGGGAGCTTCTTTGATGGCAAGTACACCCAAGTCTGTTACAGTACGGCCATGGTCTGGAGGGTCGCAGCCTGGCACTGCAGATTGATAAATGCTAATAGCCAGTGATCGGCAGCTCTGGTGATCGGGGCCTTTTGCCTTTTTGGAAAGTCTTGATTTTGTAATCCGAAGTTTGAAGTTTGGCTCAGTTTTTGTTTTTATTTTGAGACATTTGAGAGTCTTCAAGGAAGATGGGTCAAACGCGTCTCTCTTGGGGTCCAAGGGTAAATCTGTACACCACTGAAGAGTTTAAGTGGAATTGCATTGGATTGCTGCTGCTGTGATCTGGACAAGAATATGAGTCACTTTGAAGCATATCACTACTGATAATAAACTCACTACAGCATATTTTGATATAATCCCTGCATTTGCCAGGAACTATGGCTACTGTGTAAAAATGAACAATGCCCTTTTCTGGAGAAAATTTCATACGCAAGCTTCAAAGTGGTATGGATTCTGGACATTTAGGGCATGACTGTAAACAGTCTTGTGTGACAGCATGGGTTTTCATAGTTTTGCCTGTGTGTTGAAAGAGTCTAGACTGTCACTGTGTTCTCGTTGCTTCAAATATGCATGGTACAGCTTGTCATAAAATTCTGATTGAATTTAAACCATGTGTGTGCGGTTAAGGGGACATCTGTTAATTGTTCATGAAATTAATTGAATGGTGACTATCTAGTTGAGTTTTCATTGGATTTATTCCTAGGGGCTGTAATTGCTAGTTTTGTAAGAGGTATCCCACAAGCAGGCTATTTTTAAAAAGAAAAAAAACTCCTTACATGTATCTCCTGTCAGCCTATACTCTGGTGTTGAATATGCAATTTTAAAAATGGGTTTATAGCAACTCTTCATATCAAAGTAAAATGCTTGTTTTTCATACAGGAATTAGAGTGTAACATAATTGGGCTCGCTGAAATGAATTCAGCATCTCTCAGAGAACAAAATCATTGAGCCTACCGACTAAATTTAACAGCCTAATAGAAATATGCAGGTGAAGGTACAATTAATTTTAATTACTAGACTATACATTGTTAGTTGCACAGCCATGAGTAAAATTAAAATGGCAATCACAATTAGAAAATTGCAACCTCATTGTGCAACAAATTAGTCACAAATTAAAAGTCCAGGCACTATTATACATCCACTTTATTGCTTTATGACCATTATTGCCCTGATATGGATTTTATTTCTTTAATGTCTTGTCCACCTCTTTACACCTTATCTTTGTTTAGGATCTCTGGCTCCTTCCCAGATTGCAAATCTATTATAAGAAATAATATAGGCTGGAGGGATATGACTTCCCTGTTCACTCTTGGCAGAAACTTGTAAGTGGCCCAGTCCTGCTTGCGGGTGGCTTACAAAACAAGGTTTGTCACTGGATTGTTTCAGTGAGGTTTCCAGAGCAAATAAAATAGTGTTCAGGGGGTAATAGCTGAGGTCTGTATGTGATGTAACCCTTTTAGAAAAGGTCAGGCCAGTTAAAGAGGGGAATCTAGAGGGAATCTACATCGGTGTAAGTTAGACTCTCTCCTACCCCTCCCCTCTGGCTGGGCACACTGATTGCCTGCACGGAGAATTTTAGCTGCAGGAGCATTTATGTTATAAGCCCCATTTTTAGCTGTTCCCCACTTTGATTTATGAAATGAGATTTTAAAATTATCCCATCCTTGCGGGCTTGGGTGTGGTTGAAACTGCCTTTGCCCTGAAACACTTGAGGAGCCATCGTGTAGTGGCTGAGCTGAAGAGGTGGCTGCAAACACCTGAAATGCAGCACCCAAAAACACTGCAGATGTTCTGCAAGACCACATCTGCTGCTGTCCCACGTCCCAATGTCTGTACCTATCTGGAACCAGCAGCTCATCTGACCAGGTCTTCACCTGCAGGTAAGTACTATGAGACCAGCAGCAATCACCATTGCTTTAATGCTATCTTGAGTACTTTGCAGGGACAACCCCAATTTGAGGTGACTCTAGGCTGTACCAGATATCACGATGGCTCTTGTGCAAAACTGAGGAGCCACAGAGAGGGCTAAAGTAACTTCAGTCCCAAAATCTCCAGTTCTGTCCAAGATGCATCAGAGGAGCAAGTGTCGTGGTTTAACCCCAGCCAGCCAGCAACTAAGTCCCACACAGCCACTCGCTCACTCTCCCCCGGTGGGATGCGGGGGAGAATCAGAAGGGTAAAAGTGAGAATACACGCGGGTTGAGATAAAGACAGTTTAATAGGTAAAGCAAAAGTTGTGCATGCAAGCAAAGCAAAACAAGGAATTCATTCACTACTTACCATTGGCAGGCAGGTGTTCAGCCATCTCCAGGAAAGTAGGGCTCCATCACATGTGACGGTTACTTGGGAAGACAAACACCATCACTCCAAATGCCCCCCACCTTCCTTCTTCTTCCCCCAGCTTTATGTGCTGAGCATGACGTCGTACGGTGTGGAATATCCCTTTGGTCAGTTGGGGTCAGCTGTCCCAGCCGTGTCCCCTCCCAGCTTCTTGTGCACCCCCAGCCTGCTCGCTGGCGGGGTGGGGCGAGAAGCAGAAAAGGCCTTGACTCTGTGTAAGCACTGCTCAGCAATAACGAAAGTATCCCTGTTTTATCAACACTGTTTTCAGCACAAGTCCAAACCATAGCCCCATACTAGCTTCTAGGAAGAAAATTAACTCTATCCCAGCCAAAATCAGCACAGCAAGAAAGAGAAATTCTCGTACCAGCATCTGATTTATGCACTCTGCATTTAGCCCAGTCCCTCCAGTCCTCTGAGGGAGGCCAAGGCAGAGGGCTGCATACATTAGGGCTGGGAAGGATGGTACATAGCAAGATAATTAATCAGAGTTCGTGGGGAGGGGAGCTTCGGAAGGGGTTTAAGACCAGACTGTTGAACCCCAGCATGATCTCTGTCCTCCACGTGGTCTCAGTTCTCTGGGGCCTTTTCTAAAATCACCAGTGCGTAGGCCAGCTTGTGTGAGCCCCAGCAGGGGCTTTTGCAGTGCTTGGAGAGCCGAAACTCCATTTCAAATATGCAATTGAACAGCTATCAGGGGGTAATGATGTTTAGTCACTACCAATTGGGACTGGATTTTAATTGATGACCCAGAGGTGAAAGTCTTTATATTTCATTACCTGCTATTGCCAGTATTTTTCTTCTGTAATCCTCTTTGCTGTAATGTGAATTCTTTGAAAAGGGGAAATTAAAGTGGGACTGAAGATAGGCAGCTGTGTTGAGGTGAGAAAAGATATGTTTGCTCCCTGGTTACCTACCTATATTTAGAGCCCAACAGGGACTCCTTTGTACAATCCCAAATTCTGCTATCTACTGTTAAAATAGAACCAAAATATTGTTTATTAAAACAACTGAATTATTTGGTTTTTAACTGCATATTGTTGATTGCAAATTTCCATAGAATTTTACTTCCATATTTACATTGTTCCTCTGTTCCCAACAGGAAGGATTCCCTTTTATCCCAAGCAAAACTTGTCTTTGATTGCTAAATCAAACACTGAAATCTCCCTCATGCAGTTCTGGGAGAGGCCAGAACCTGTGATTTACTGTATATTTATGCAGCTCCTAGCACCTGATTGCAGAGAGCCTTGTAGGGCTTACCTTAGAAGCTGAGGAAAAAATAATGGTGTGATCAATGGGTAATTCATAAGAATTTCTCTTAGAGGTCCTAGAACTTTGTTATTATCAGTAGTTTTCCTATCTCAGGCCTCCCAGATCTTTAGAGTTTCTTGATATGTTAATAAGGATGATTTTTCTCTTGAAAATGTGGAGGCATAAAAATGAAATGCCAGCTTTAGAATCTATTTGGACATATTCTGTATGGTCTGTGTTTTGAATGATTTTTATAGCAGCGAGTATGTAAGATTAGGGAAAAAACTCTCAGTACCACTGGCTGATATCCATTAATATAGCATGTTTTTCAACTGGGAAACAACATGTGTTGTTCCTTCAGCCTTAACATTTGTAGTACTAATACAAATATCTCTTTTATGACTTTGAATTTCAAAAGAAAGTTATAACCTCAGTTTCTCTCTCTGTAAAATGGGATTCATGATAAGTCAAAATACATGCTCATGGCCACGTGACAACCTTGCAAGAGAAATAGGAATATTCTCCAGTTACCTGTTTATTCAGCTGCGGGGTGCTGTTGAGACTCTTCTCTGTTCAAGTGTTATGTATCTCCTTTTTGCACTTGGCATATGATGGTTTTCTCAGCTGTCGTCTTCCCGTGCCGATATTTTAGAGGTAGTGTAGGAAATGTGGTGAACTTGTCTAGAAGAAAATGTTGATGCAAGAAATTACTTGTTTTCTTTTTTCTCCAGCTCTTTGCTGGTAAGAAATTGGCCTTGCCCATGAATCAGAAGGTTTTTGGTGTTGAAATGCATGGAAGAGCTGCAATACAAATATCTTGTGATTGGGTCAATAACTTTGCATTAATATTTGCCGTTAGTAATAAGTGGGTAGAGCCTCATGGGAAAGCTGCAAAAATGGAAATGTCTCCTTGTAGACATGTGTTCATGAAACCAGGGTCTGCAGCTGACAGAGCAATTGGAGAGGTGTCTTTAAGCTTTACTGTTGGAGTCCTGAAACTCTATGCGTCTTTTGAAATCCTTGGCGTGGTGGGGAGGAGGGGGAACTTGGGTCCCAAACTTCCTGTGAATCTCAGAAATATTGCAAATTTCTTATTCAGCCATTTTATTTATGCTGCAAAAGATGTAAGCATGATTCTTTAGCTATAGCTGAGAAGAATCCTCACGCAAGCTGGAAGGTAGCCCTTCACTTAACCCCAGGTACTGTAAACTGCTTAATTTCCCCTACAAAGAACTAATTACAAATCTACATAATAAATTCTTTTCTTATAGTCTAACGGGACTCAACAGAAGACATGGGGTTGAGCATGTAGCTTTGAAATTAACTAAGAAATGTAACAGCATTAAAAAAATATCCCTAGGAAACCTTCATCTCTGATTTTATTTTATATTGTTATTGAGCTCATGGTTCAGTAATTTCCTTTCATCTAGTCATTGGGCTGAAGAAATAACACAGAAAAGGAAACCTCTTGAGTATCTGATGTGTATGGTAAATGGTCATTTCAGGGACCACGCACTATGGGCCTCAGACTGAGAGTTTAATTTAATTGGTTGAAATTAAAAAAACATTCATGCCTCATGAAATTATAACCTTTACCCCTTGTGTGTCAGCTACATCTGACACTCGCCTTGTTGTTTAGAGATGAAATCCCTCCCCTATTTAAATAGAAGCTCCTGTGGGACCCACAGAAGCCTTGCAAACAGAAGAGGCAAGTGGCTCTGATCGCTAGATCACTACTCCAGCCACAGTTAACATCAGCAGCTTTTCCTTTAGAAGTTTATGTGTCTGTTTTTATCTTTGCCGCTGCATTAATTTGAAAAATCATGTTTGTTTGTTATCAGGATGCTCATATTTCATTTAAAATTCATGTTTAAAAAAAATTGGTTTTGTGTTCTCACTGGGGGAAATGAAATACAAGGGACAGAGCTCCAGATTTGTGTGTTTCCTGTTGAAATTACAAGCTGAGGTTCAATTTCTAGCTTGGATGGTAGTCTGTTTTATATCAGTTGAACCCTCTACATGATTATGCACGTGTGTGTGTTTTCTGCTATGTTTTGCCTTTCTTGTTGGTTTAGATTATAAAGTGCAAGAACATTACTATTATTATTTTTTTCCAGATATCTGTGCAGTGCTGAGGACAGAGGGGGTGCAACCTTCTTTGAGACTGGGGCTGTTACCATAGTGCCAAATAAAACCTAGTTTTAATGCCATATGCCATGAGGTACAGATGGGATGTCTTCAATGTTTCAGGATAGAGTTTTCAAAGACACTGCAGGGAGGCAGGTTCTCAGTTTCCACTGACTTTCCAAAGAACCTGGGGGCCTCCAGCTTTAGATTATTTTTGGGTAATCTCACTATTATAAATGTGCCTATTGCATTTTTGTATGACATACTAGATAGTGAGACAAAAACCCTGCAAGTTTGTGGAGCTGACCTATCATAGAATGGTTTGGGTTGGAAGGGACCTTTAGAGGTCATCTAGTCCAACCCCTCTGCAATGAGCAGGGACATCTTCAACTAGATCAGGTTGCTCAGAGTCCCATCCAACCGGACCTTGAATGTTTCCAGGGATGGGGCATCTACCACCTCTCTGGGCAACCTGTTCCAGTGTTTCACCGCCCTCATTGTAAAAAATTTCTTCCTAATATCTAGTCTAAATCTCCCCTCCTTTAGTTTAAAACCATTACCTAGCCCTTTAGTAGGAGATCTGCTTGCAGAGATGCCCCAGCTCCGACTGATGTTTGCATCATGTCCATGCTGAATTTCTGGAGCTCTGCGCAAATGTCTTTATTTTGTGAGATACTGGGTCCTCAGCTAGCCCAGAAGCTTGGTTACCACAGCAGTTTCAATGATGGCTTCTCATTATACCAGAACTCTTCCCTGGAAGGGTATCAAGTGATGTGGAAAGCTAATTAACCAAGGTGGCCCATTCCTTCTTAGTCTTTTGCTGTCAACAGATGCATCAGTTGGTTTCAGTTTTGTGTATAATATGGGCATATATGATAGATATATATACTGTTGAGTTCTGGTTATCCTTAACAAAGTTTTTAAGTGCAAAAAGAAGTTCAAAAAAGGTTCATGGAAATTACTTGGGGTCTGGTACACCTTTTATATATGAAGATTCAGGTCATTTATACCAGAGAAGAAATGAATAAGAAGAGACCAGGCAAAAGGATATAACATGTAGGGGAAATATGTCGGCAAATTCTTATTCTGAATAAGAGAGATGAGAATGAGGTGATGAGATGAGACGACGAGAGATGACAATGAGAATAAGGTGATGCTCAATGAAAAGAAAGTTAGTTGTCACATAACCAGTAGAGAAAATTCCCACAAGGGACAGTTGTTTTTTGGTGCTCATTGCTATAGGATGTCATTGACAGCAATTTAGGGAGGTTCAGAAAACACTGAGCACTTACAAAGATGACAAAAATGCTTAGAAGGTTAATATTAGATTGTCTTAAAAGAGGAGTTTGCAAAGGGATGTAACTTTGGTGCTGTGGCAGATTATCCTCCTCTGCCTGGCTGCATTGTTTTGTGAAGCAGTAGGGCTCAAAAAAAAAAAAAAAAAAGGCCTTTTGTAGTCCCAGAATGCTGAAGCAAGAGTTGTACCCTTGGTTTTGTCTAGCAAGGCAGAAGGTGTTCAGATCCCAGTTATTTCTCCATTCTGTCAGCATAACACCACATTCATAAAACCCTGATTAGGTGCCCAGCAGTCTCAGGATCATATGCATCACCATGAATGTGTGGGTTGACTTGTAGAGGTATACAGCGTCCATAAGCTTATCAACAAGAAGTTTGTTTCCATGCCCAGTGGTGCTGCTTATCCTTCAAGTCTTTCATGAATAAGAAGCACAAAATTGTTGAAATTCTCAAAGTATCTGATGCAAAAGGACTTTTTGAAATGTTGAATTCAGGTTAGAACTAATCCTCCATTTCAGCCTGACATAACATGTACTGCCAACCTCATGCCTTTATTATTCAAACTTGTGTGCTTGTGTGCTTGCCCCTGAAAAACTCAAAAGATGCAGCAAATCTGCTCCAAGGGTCTTTCCAACTCAGGGCTGGGCTCTGGTACCTCAGGAGAGCACCAGTGTCACTCTAAGAAGGCCTTATGTTTCAATGCAACTGCTGCTTTGCAGCTGGGAGGGGTAAAAATATGGTTTTAGATGGAAGCTAAGGCATTGCTGGTCTATGCTTAGTGACGCCATGTGTGCAAGATCCAAAATGATGACTTGCTAGTCATGGCAACATGGGGACAGACAGTCATCAGTGCCAGAGATGTGCAGCGGTTATAGAAAGCGAAGGAAAAATCCAAGGGGCAAACACGCCTGCTTTCACCTCCTCGCCATAGCTCATCAGTGCACCCTGCGGGGCTGGTCTGAAAACTTCCCAGGGACTTCGGATTACGCCCAGCTCTTCTACACAAACTCAACCGAAGGGGATGGCGTGTGTCTCTGTTTTCCTGGAGGGCGATGTGTATATAGCTGCAAGTCTTGTAATGGCAAGCAACATAAACAAGCAGGTTTTAATCCCCCGAAGGGGAGTATGCTTCAGAGCAAGGAAACGAATGGGACTCGTTGACCAACAGTCAGTCAACAGATTTTCCCTGAAAATCGAGGAAATATAAGCCCCTCCCCAGCTCCATTTCCAAAAGAAAAACACTAAACAACTTCCTCCCCTGCGTGAGCCCTTATAATGATAAAAGAATAAGCCACTCTGCTGGCATGTTTGGAGTTGTGGGTCTTTTAGCTCCTCCAGGGAGTGGGGCACTGCTATCTGCAGATTGAATCAATCTGCCTCGGAAGCGTGATGGCGAAAGAGCCCGTACATGATAACAAAGCGACACATCAAAGGAAGAGCCTTTACTTCTTTGAGCATAGATAAGACGGCTTTTTAAAAAGCGAGCAGGCACAGAGCAGCTGCAGCCTCACCCAGTAGCAGTTTTAATCCTCTCGCTTGAGATTGGTAGAAGATTTAGCAGGTAGGAGGATGGGGTAAGTCTCTTCTTGTTATCTGAGAGGAGGACAATGCTATTACAAGTAAGGCAGCAAAGGAATTCTTGCTTGATAATAGAGTTAAGGGGAGCTAAAGGATGAACTCTTTTTTTTTTTTTTATTGGGGGGAATAATAAGATTGGGGCTAACTTCAGCGAAACTTGTTATTCTGTCTCTGATTTACTTGTCATCGGGTCTCCTGTGCGCAGCACTGCAAAGGGCATTGCTGCATTAACCCATGGATGCTGTGCAGGGCAGCGGAGGCCTGGCTAGTTTTGTTTGCTTCAAGGCACCCCTCTCTTTTGCTCCTTTCCTAGGAAATGGCTCTTGAGCAGCAATTTATTCTTAAGAAGCTGATTTTTGTGTAATTTTTGTTTAGAGTCCCATGCTTTAGCACCTTTGGGGCTGCTGTGCTGTGTCTTGGGGATATGCCCATTTAATGAAAACCACTTCATGTGTACAGATACCACGTCTGTGACATGGATCTCTACCATGTAAGGTAAAGGAGGTCTTGGAGAGAGCTCTGCAAGAGATTTCCATAGCCACTGATCCCAGCCACCAGAGAGAAACACAACCATATACATTAAACCAGTCTGTCATGTGCACCTTCTCCACATGTACAAAGCCTTACTGGACAGCTGAGGTACCCTGGGGCATCCCAGCGCTACCTCAAATGCAGCCCAGGGGTTGTATTTCCCAAAGTCCCAACCAGCTAGCATCATGGAGGCTGCTGGAGCCCCAGTGGGCTCCCTCATCTTTCCTTTTGTAGTTGGTTGGTTGGAAGCACTGTGGCAAGGATGCAATCAAGTCTCTGTTATGTGTGTATAAAAAGCGTGTTTGGTGTGTGCTGGAACAAAACAGGAATGGTGTAGAAAGTGATGTTTCCACAAACACCCTGAAAATGATATTAACTGAAGCTGTCACAGAAGGCTTTGCCTTCTGCCTTCCATTATCTAACAGTTTCAGTTGTCAAGAAGGCAGCGGGTTCAACAACCAACCAAACACCTTCCTGCTCTGAAGAAACAGTCCTTGTTTATAACTGCCTCTGCCTGAGCTGGACAGCCAGGCAAATCTCGTGTGAGAGGTCAGGGAGCTTGAGAGCTTCTGCAACCTCCTGGCTGTGTGCGCTTGTGGTGGTAGGAAGCCAGTGTGAACCTCTGCTGCAGCCCCTACCTCTGCCGGGGGGCCGCTTTACAGGCTGAACTTGTACCCAAACCAAATACAAATTTGTGGCCAGAGGAGGTAGCGTGGCCCTTGATTTGTACATATGCCACATCTGTTGGTGCAGTTGACCATAAAAATCACCAGTAACGAACCCTCCAAGACCATAACTGCATTTTTTCCCAATAATCACATTTTTTTCTCGAAATCTGAGGTTTCCCATTTTCAAAAATAGCAGCAAAATAATTTTTTCTCATGAGCATCATCTCAGCACATCAGGCGCTGTCGCACTCAGTTATGCTCCAGCCCTTCCTGGGCTGGGGGGGACGGCAGGCTCCTGGACAAGCAATTAGTGAGGGAGATAACAAAGGCGATGTAAGATTGCCTGCTGGCCCTTGGCAGTCTGGCTGGAGGGACGGTGAGGATCAGGGGATGGCGGTGCTTGCCTGAGCCAGTGGTGGCATGTAAGAAAGAGAAGGAGACCCTTCTGCAGCCCAGAGTCCAGGGGCACCTGCTCTGTGGCCACCAGCTTCAGGTGCAAGCTCCCTCCACATCCCCTTCCCGGTGTAGGACACCTGCATTAAAGCCGGTAACACAGGCGGTGCCCGCACACCGGCCGCCAAGGGCACGAACTGAATACCCTCCAGGGAGGGAGGAACATGGGGTCAAGTGCAGATTTTTTGTGCTGCACCAAGGCTGGGCACATGAGGGTTGTTGTTATCCTGCAATTCTGCAAAATATCACCCTGGAGGGGGAAGGGGCCGTGCATAACATTTCATAAGCTGAGCACAGAGGCACTGCCCGTTAGGACAGGCATCTTCAAAAGCAAACCAAAAATGGGTCTGCGAGGTGAGCACAAGTCCTGGAGCCACCGCTGCTTTTAAAGTATTTTCAGCAAAATGCCCTGCGGCATCCCCAGAGCCCCTCCGCTCCCCCCCAGCCTTCCTCCCTCCCCCTCCCCCTCNTAATAGAGTGCTGTGTATCTATTACAGATGTAAAGAGATTTAGACTGCCACAGGTTTCAGTAGCACATTCAAAGCCCTAACAAAGCTGGGTATAATAGACTCTCCCTGCCATTATCCATTCAGCAAGTGTAATAAATGACTCGGCCGCAGCCTGCCATATACCACCCAGCCCAGATAACAGCTGAAAGGAGAAAATTAAATTTTGCTTTTGTTGAAACATTATGATTTATGTATTTGTAATATAGGCTGCGGTGGGCAATTGAAAAAAAAAAAAAAAAAAATTGCTGAATATACTTCAGGGTTACTGATTGTACCACAGCACACTTAGAGTGCTAGAAATGCTGTGCTTCTCCCTGTGTTCCTTAATAATAATAAAATCATACAAATTCCCATTAACCTTTTCGCTCGTGTTGATTTTATTTATATATTTATTTATTTAATTTTTTACTTCCAAGTCTTAAGCTTTGGCCATTTACTCTCATCCTCATGAAAAATAACAGAGTGATGGTTTATGGAGACAAGGCATGAAGTACCTAGGCGTGTAAAAATGATGGATGTAGGTCAAAAAATCTATATATCATTTTTAGTATTTTTATAATAATTTTCTTTAAACGGGGTGGTTCCCCCCCTTCACCTCCGCCTCTTCTCCACTGCTGTCTTTAGACTTGATGACAAGATATTCTGATATCCTCATCCTTGCAATATCTAGACCTATAAAAATAATTAACTTCTCCCACCTTAGAAATATAGAGACAGAAACAGGAGTGCTTCACCCTGTAATTTATAATATTGCAGCACCGTCCCTTAATGTTGTAATCAGGCCTGCAAAGTCTTATCATGTTGTAGAATATAATGAACTTACTTATTCATTTCAACATCACATTTCATCTTAGTTGTTCTCCACATTACTTGCTCGTCCCTCCCCTTTTCTGGAACACTGGCAAGAACATAGAAGTTTTCTCCCTTTCTTTTTCCTTTTCTTCACCTCCTTTAGCTCTGAGGTTGAGCTGAATCAACGGACCCATCGAGGAGGCTGGAGGCTCGTTTGCCTGGGCTCCCTAGGAATTTAAACACGAGTAGCTTTTAATATTTTTGTGGGGTTTAAAATTTATTAAACCTATTTACGTGGCTTATACAAATATGCTTGATCTCAACGAAGCCAATTTGTTGAAAAAGGACTTGGCTGCATGAGAAGGGACAGCAGTAGGACTGGAGCCAGAGGATGCTCTGTGCTTCCCACGCAGAGCCTTGCGGTGTGTGTCCGTGTTGCTGTGGGCATGTGTGTCTCAAATGTTGTCACTTAAAGCAGGGTCTGTCGGAAATTTGGAGGCATAAATGGGATTGTTCCTGTCTTCTTTTTGGCTGGTTGGTGGGGAGTGGAGTCCTGAATTTCTTTTTTCTGACCCTCAGGTCAGCCTGTATTTAATGTGGGATTCATCTGGTAACGGTTCATCCAATAGTGAGGATTTTGGCTTTTTCTCAAGAAAGTAGTCTCTTCTGCATCTTGCTAGAGATTTTTTACAGTATTTTCTCTTCTCCCACCAACTCTCCTTTCACAGCCACAAAAAGTCAGCTAGTCCCATGGTATTTCCTACCCTTACCCCAAATCTGCTTGCCTTCGGGGCTGACAGCACTCCTGTAGTGGGTGCTCCTGCTGGAGCACTCCAGGAGAAATACTTTATGACACCATATACTCCATAATATCCTAGAAGCTTTAGGCAACCAGAAAAGGAGGCTCTACCCTCTCTCCAGCATTACCCTTTCCATTCTGGCTATGGCCTGAGCAGGTCAGCATCATCATTAAGAAGCAGCTCTGGTCCCCCTGCAAGATGGGGCAGGGGCCTGATCCTGACTCCTCTTGTCCCTTTTGCTGTGTAGGAGTAATGCAAGGACATGTTGTGAGCCATGGCCGAGGGGACAGCCCGTAGCTCTTCTGTAGCTTTTGCTATCCGCACCTCTTGCGCTTTGATGT
Source organism: Balaeniceps rex (assembly GCA_013401315.1). Classification (NCBI taxonomy): domain Eukaryota; kingdom Metazoa; phylum Chordata; class Aves; order Pelecaniformes; family Balaenicipitidae; genus Balaeniceps; species Balaeniceps rex. The sequence continues at coordinate 110,486 of VYZW01031756.1, forward strand.
TTCAGAGCCTGGCACAGGTCTCTGGCATTAGGTCTGGCAATTTTTTGGGTAGGGCATATCTAGAAAGATCAAAACCCACCAGCGGACATGTATTGTGGTCTCACTGCATTTAATTTTTTTTTAAATCCTGGGTGCGTGGGGTTAAGCATTTAAATAACTCAAGATTTTGAGACCTGCTGAACCCCAGGTTGCCGTTAGCGTATATGGTCTGGAAGTTCGGGTGTGCAGGGGATGTTTTACAGCCAGCTCATCTCTTGATTAGGTATTCTGCTAATGCACAGTGACAGATATTTTGTGAAGCAACATTCAGTCTATTTATTGACCCCCTGCCCTCAAATGCATACATACAATGGAGTACTCCAGCTTATATTTAATGCTGAAACATTTGTAAGTACTGTATATCCTATGATCTATTGGACTAATGAAAAAGAAGGTTTATCACTGCAGTCCAGTGTAAATCTGCGGATAACCTTACTGTACAGTCAATTTATTCCTTTAACAGGTTTATTCCTTTATCAGGTGTTTGTAGAAGGTTTCACCATAAGTACAGCAGAGACATAATTTGCTGTGGGGCAGATTTATTTGTTTCACAGGGTTATTATTTTAACAGTCTGATAATCACTATGAGTATGTTTCACCATTTGGTATTTCTGTGTGTATATGCGAAAGTGTGTTTATTCATTCCCTGAACAGGTTCATTTCCTTATCAGCTATTCATTTTAAAGAGTTTTATTGCATATGCAGAGTGTGTAGGGTACTAGAGTGCAGTAATTTTATTAAGAGATTTATTTAGTGTCAGATATTCATTTAGCTGGGGTTCACTGTAACACAATCATACGCCTTCACCTGGCCAATTTTCTTTGTATCTTGCTGTTTGCTATAAACAACACTTTCCCTGCACTGCAGCCTCCAATTCCTTTTTTTTTTTTTTTAAACTTTTTACAGGGAACTCCCCCACGCTCTGACCCCTTTCATTTATTTTATTCATCATCTTTTATTTTTTTCTGCCTCATTGTCAGGGGAAGGGGATCTTGTTTGCAGGCTCATATGAAGTGTTTTTTAAAAATGAATAGGCTTAAAGATTCTGCTAAGAGGAGGAGGTTTCAAAAATGTCTCTTGAAAGCCACTTGGGAATTGCTTGAGTCCCAGCACATAGCCAGCGACTGGCTGGAGAAAAGCAGAAGGAGGAAGATGATCCTGAAACAAGACTCTGGTTTACTGAGAAACTATTTGACTTTGATGTTTTGCTGTGATTTCATCATTTTTATGTTATATGAATATTAATTCCAGAAAAGAGGAGGGAAGAAATTGTTTATAAACTGTAGGTGATGTCTGTCTTTAACTTGGCATAAAATGAAGTTCTAAAATAGGGAAAGAAATCCAGCTGCATCACTGAGTGTCATGCTGGGGCAAAATACAGTCTTATTCTAATCTTCCTGATGTCCAGGGTTGTTTCAGACTGATTTCATAGGAGGCAGGCTTGGTGTCTATCTGGTGGTTTACCTTTCTCTTCCCACAGCTGTCCATAGGAAAGAGCTGCATAAAAAAAGCTATGAGCCCTCTCCCCTCAGTGCTCCGAAATGGCTGGAGGTCACAGAGGAGGAAGAGGGCAACACTGCCCACCCCAGGGACCCAGATGCAGATTTTCAGGCATGTAGGATCTTTACTTTGAATTACTGACGTAAGAGAGAGGTGCTCTGTAGCAATGTGTTTTTCTGGTCCAAAACATATAGGAATCAGTGAAAACGTCTGAGCTCAGGTAGTGCTGGGTCAGGTTCTTAACTGCAGCGCAGTACTTCTAGTAACTGGCCAGCATTATAAACTAAACTGGAATCTTCTGCATAACAGCGTAGCTGTCTTCTGAATGCTTATTTGTCTGATTTTTGGAAGAATGGATCATGATGCTTAACAGGACTAAAAAATGCAAAAGCATTTTTGCCAGCAGCGGAGTCAGTGAGATAATATTTAATGTTGAGTTTCCTGAGGTCAGTGTAAGATCCTGTGTAATTAAAGAAATCATACAGTTGCCTAGATCTAGGATCCTCAGTCTATGTTTAATGTCTATTGGAGATAGGAAATTCTGAGAACTTCTGAGCATCTACACAGCCATATTGAGGTTGACAGTGATGCTTGGGCCCTTTTTTTATACATTTTCTTGATAGAAACCAGGAATTTTACTTAGAACTTAGCAGCTGACACCTTTGAGATCTTGGATCAAAGTTACGTCTATTTTTAAAAGTTTAGTTGTAATCGTCTTTGAAATATTTATGTTGATCTCAATATGCACACTGATGTTTAATTCCCCAGTACTTTTTTAGGGGTTGTGTTGTCTCCTAACTTCTTTGCTGCTATTATTTTCCCATCTTACTAGCCATTTAGTCTTAGTGTTGTCTAAGCCAACTTTTCGTCGAATTGCCCAAAACTTTTTCAAGTAGAGAGCAAACTATTAAACACAGCAGTATTTCATTCTAATAGAGGAGCAATATAACTTCAACTGTGTTATCAATACAAGATCAAAACTATTGATGAAGACACAAAAGTAAATCAACATTTGTCTGTAAACAGCATAGTCCATTTACCAGATGCAATTAATGCAATTTAAACATTCAACCAGATCATCATTTAGCATTTGCTGCTTTTTTCTTTACGATTAGATGTCCAGCAGTTTAGTGGGAATGGCAAGATAACCTGCTAAAATCCATTGGCAGTGACAGTATTTATTTCCCAGAGAGTTAGAGTAGGGAGTCAGTGTTAGAACTGATTAGAATAGAGAACTCCATTTTCACAGAAGTTTTGGGAAGTCTTTTCCATTTTGTGCTGGAAGAAATCACAGTTCTTCAAATATTTTTGTAAAACAGAGCTATGTTAAAATACCAGATCTGCACTGAAAAGAACTAAGTTTTGTTTTGTTTCATCTCTGAGGTGTTCCAAGAATCCATCCTGATCCGTGCAACCTTTTTCGTGATAATATCCTTGGAATCAATATTTAACTGCAAAGCATTTTCACTCTGACAAAAATGCATTTTCAGAAGAAAGAATGTTTAATTGAAAATGTTCTTAACAGCTCTAGTCTGAATGAAACTACCCATCAGTTTACTCTTCACTGACTCATTAGTATGGTATTAAATTTATGACTACAGTGAAAAAAAATCAGCTATGGGTAATTGAACCCCTATTGTAAAGAACCGTGTTAAAATGTACTTAGTTATGCTCAAGGCTAATGTTATTTGTTAAATCTCCGAAGAGGGAATTAGCAGTTGAAGTTTTGTTTTCATAGTGTTAATTATTACTCTAGATGCTGCCATGCAACATCCTTGACTCACTGTGACTTTTCAGCGAGAGACTGTGTGACAAGTTTGCTCCTTATTGGATAAATAGCATCATTAAGGAGGAGCAGGGAAGGTCAAAAATGGGACAAGGGGGCAGGTGTAACATTGGGTGATGGACCCAGAGTCAAGGTTTCCCCAGGAGATGTTTGCTGGCAAGTGACTGTGATTTTCTTGGGAGTGTGAAAGACTCAGCCCAAAGACAGCGTGGATCCAGCTGCTGAGTTTAGTCTGGAACTCAAGCTGTAGAAATTAGTGACGTTTATTCTAGGTTGTGACAGCCCAGACAGAAGCCTTCATAAACTTTCAAGTGTTTTCAGTTATACGGAGTCAAAGGAAAAACCTTGTATTATTGGGCACAATGTACCTCCTCTTACCTGATCCTGGGAATTAAATAGCCATGAGTTTACCCAAAGTTTGAAGGAAAGTTGCCTAAACATCCTTGGTCCTGTGTGAACAAGCCAAGGCTCCATGGCCAAGCTCTTATATTTCTGCTTCTGCTCTTCACACAAGAACTGAAGCAAAACCCACCAACGTTGACTGTGAAGAAGTATTCCTTTTACCCAAGCAAAAACGTCCTGATTTGCAGCTAGCTGTTACAGCTGCCCATTCTCTAGGTTTAATATAACTGCCTGCTGTGCGCTGGCTCCATTTCAGGCAGAGACCAGAAAACATTGAGGTTAAGAGAGAAGAGGTCCAAATGTCAGCAAACCTCAAAACTCAATGCAAAAATCCCACTGTATAAGGTGCGAGGTTTTCATAGAATCATAGAATCCTTTGGTTGGAAAACACCTTTAAGATCATTGAGTCCAGCTGTACCTGTCCACTACTAAACCATGTCTCTAAGCACCCCGTCTACCCATCTTTTAAATACCTTCAGGGATGGGAACTCGACCACTTCTCTGGGCAGCCTCTTCCAATGCTTGACAACCCTTTCCGTGAAGTTCTCCCTAATATCCAATCTAAACCTTCCCTGGCGCAACTTGAGGCCATTGCCTCTTGTCCTACCATTTGCTACTTGGGAGAAGAGACCAACACCCACCTCACTACAACCTCCTTTCAGGTAGTTGTAGAGGGCAATAAGGTCTCCCCTCAGCCTCCTCTTCTCCAGGCTNCTGGCTCCATTTCAGGCAGAGACCAGAAAACATTGAGGTTAAGAGAGAAGAGGTCCAAATGTCAGCAAACCTCAAAACTCAATGCAAAAATCCCACTGTATAAGGTGCGAGGTTTTCATAGAATCATAGAATCCTTTGGTTGGAAAACACCTTTAAGATCATTGAGTCCAGCTGTACCTGTCCACTACTAAACCATGTCTCTAAGCACCCCGTCTACCCATCTTTTAAATACCTTCAGGGATGGGAACTCGACCACTTCTCTGGGCAGCCTCTTCCAATGCTTGACAACCCTTTCCGTGAAGTTCTCCCTAATATCCAATCTAAACCTTCCCTGGCGCAACTTGAGGCCATTGCCTCTTGTCCTACCATTTGCTACTTGGGAGAAGAGACCAACACCCACCTCACTACAACCTCCTTTCAGGTAGTTGTAGAGGGCAATAAGGTCTCCCCTCAGCCTCCTCTTCTCCAGGCTAAACAACCCCAGTTCCCTCAGCCACTCCTCATAAGACTTGTGCTCCAGACCCTTCACCAGCTTTGTTGCCCTTCTCTGGACACGCTCCAGCACCTCAATGTCCTTCTTGTCATGGGGGGCCCAAAACTGAACACAATATTCAAAGTGCGGCCTCACTCAGGTTGCATGTTTTACACTGCAAATATATGACATTGCAGTGGTCCATCAGATCCTTTATCCTTATTCAGGATGCAAATATATATGTGTGTGTGTGAATGCATATGTTTTTGAGGGAAATGACTGCTGGGAATTTTTTTTCTTCCGGTCCAAGTGCTACTACAGAACAGATAAGAAAGACCTTTTTGGCAGCCTCAGCTGTTTTATTAGCAGTGAAAGATTGCTCCAAACTACACCTACTTCAAAACTATTTTTGCAATACCAAGCAATGGTCCTTGCACAACTTTCTTGACAGATTATTCAGGTGTATCTTCCCTGAGAATTTTGGGAAGAGATAAGCAATGAGATTAAGACCATGCTTATGTTCACACTGTGATATTTAGGTTTTATATTCATGTGAGCATGAGTGCTATATTTTTTTTCAAGAGATGGCCTCTGCAATGTGGGGTTCTGGGTGCCTTCAGCTTTCTTGATACTTGGAATCAAGCCTTTGCACAAGTTTTGTAAAACTTCAGGAAAAGTCTAGGGAAGTTTTCTGTCAATATCTACAGTGAAAATAACAGATCTGTAGATTTTTAAAAGGAAATGAGAGCATCTTGATTTCTGAAGTTATCAAAATGCTTGATACAATCAAAGAAGCTGAAAATAGCAACTAATTTGTTATTATTGCATTTATACATATAACATATATGCAATGTATATAATGATATTATATTAAATGCAATTATTTTATGCTTATAGTCAGAGATCAGGTCCACTCAGGGAAACAGTCTGTCTGACTGCGAGAGTCTGCTAGAATGATAATTTGTGCTTGCTACAAGCCTGAGAATGGCTCAGAGCAGAACCTTTTGTTGAATGAAAGGCTGCTTTGATATTAAGTCTGTTTCAACAGCTGAATCAAGCTAGAGCTTTGTAATTCCTTGTGATTTACAGTATCAGTTTAAAACGGAAATGTTATTTGATCAGATTTGAGGATGTTAACTTCCACCTTCTATAGCACTTTATCTGCATCTGACCATGTCCTGCTGAATAACAATTCACTAAGGAACCTGTATCAACCTGAAGTCATTTAAAAAGAAGAATTATGCAAATGATCTCTCTTTATTTGGCTGTGCAGTGAGAGATCTTTCAAAGAAAAGAATAAGATGTAATTTCAACACACTTAGAAGTGGTGCTTCCAGGGGAAAAGGAAATCTTTGAAGAAGCAATTTGTAGGCAGAGGTATTGTGCTAGAATGTGTAAATTGATGATTATTTACTAGTGAGCCTGTGAAGGAGAGAGGCACATGCCACCTTTTATCAACGGGTGGCTGCTGCACAAGAAGCAGAAATCATGATGTTTTTTACAGTGCCTATTTGCACTTTCATTGCTTGCCAAGGCTGTAATGCTGATCTCTCCATTTAAATTGCAAAACTAGAAGAAATCATTTAACGTGGCGGTTTCCTGCTCTGCAGAAGCTTGCATGTCTGGGATGGCACTGTTCTGCAATACAGATTATATTTTTGAGTGTCTCCCCAGATTATGAAGTATTGTCAACAAAGCTTGCTATTTGCACCCAACTGAAGGCTGGAAGGAGCTTTTAAGATATGTGCAGAGAGGAAAATTAGTGCTTTGCACTTCTGCATGGGAAGGACCTCTACTGAGCTCCTTATCTTGGAGGAGAGGTTCCAGTACTGAACTGCAGTCATGTTCCCCCTTGTTTGTCTTCCTCTGCCCCCTTGAGTCTCATATATACCTTTGCCTCTCTCCTGTAGAAGAACAAAGGCAGCGCTGGGAGCTTGAATTCCCACAAGTGAAAGCAGGCACTGAACCCATCCCCTGCCTTGTGGGCATGTTTTCCATAGCTCTGGTTGAGAGGTTAGACATCCGTGCTCTTCTATTCGGAAAACAGCAGTTGTAAACCTACATATACATAATAAGCTACAACCTTTTCATAAAGTGGAACAAGAAGCAGCTAAATGAAAACACCCTCTTTAAAATGTAGGGGTGAAATCACCTGTTCACAGGCCTTGCAAGGGCTCTCTCTGGATGCTGGATCTCAAGAGAGGACCAGCGGTTATCTCAGATGCTACGCTTGAGAATGAAATGGACATGTGGACACTGTGGCCATAGAAAGATAACTTGTAAACATCAGTAAGTTGCCAGTGGCCAAGGACAGGCCCTTCCTGCTGGCTGCATGTGATTTATGGCAGCAAAAAATGGTGCTCTTGCCTTCACAGCTATGGCATCCTGTGCTGGTTTTGGCTGGGATAGAGTTGATTTTCTTCATAGTAGGGGGGCTATGGTTTGGACTTGTGCTGAAAACAGTGTTGATAAAACAGGGATGTTTTATTTACTGCTGAGAGGTGCTTACACAGAGTCAAGGCCTTTTCTGCTTCTCGCCCCACCCCACCAGCGAGCAGGCTGGGGGTGCACAAGAAGTTGGGAGGGGACATGGCTGGGACAGCTGACCCCAACCGACCAAAGGGCTATTCCATACCATATGACATCATGCTCAGCATATAAAGCTGAGGAAGAAGAAGGAAGGGGGGACGTTCAGAGTGGTGGTGTTTGTCTTCCCAAGTAACCGTTACGTGTGATGGAGCCCTGCTTTCCTGGAGATGGCTGAACACCTGCCTGCCCATGGGAAGTAGTGAAGGAATTCCTTGTTTTGCTTTTCCTGTGCATGGGTTTTGCTTTACCTATTAAACTGTCTTTATCTCAACCCACATGTTTTCTCACTTTTACCCTTCCAATTCTCTCCTCCATCCCACTGTGGGGGAGTGGTGCTTATTTGCTGGCTGGGGTTAAACCACAACACATCCCTAGGATGGACAAGCCTGAAGGGCAGTTAAGTGGTACAGGAGAGCTCCCCATAGAGAGAAAACTTCACTCTGAAGATTAGTTTCTAGGGCAGGGAATGAAATCTTATCCCTTGTGCCACTTGCCAGCTTGGCATGTAATTGCACGCTGAGAGCTCAAGCATTTGTGTGCATCAGCTGGGCTGTCGAAGCAATCTTCATTTTGGACCTGTAACACCAAAGCATCTGTCCAGGCAGCATTAATGCACAAGAACCTTGATGTCCCTTACAACAGACAGTACAAATATGATGAAAGGCCTTTGAAACCTTTTCTATTCTTGTCCTGGGAGGAGAAGAATATGTTGCAAGAAGCAATGAATCAACATACTTCAACACTTCTTGGTATATTTTTTCTTTAAGGGCTTATTAGGCTTTTTCTGGATTTGCCCTGAAAATCTAAGTAAAACAGAAGATCCAAATTATCACCAGTGCAAGAGACCCTTTCTGCTGTTTTATCTATGAGAAAAATGCTTTCTTCATGCCAGTTCTCTGATGTACGCATTGCTGTAGATACGCCACTGTTTAAAGAATGGTCTGTTTACTGTTTGGATAGCTTCAAAGAGAGAGTTTTTTCCCCCTGGAACAAAGCTCTTCCTTACGAAGATAAGTACAAAGTGTTTAATAGTGCCTCTCTCTTTCTCTCTCAAGATTTCTCTTTCTCTTTTTTCCTTTATCTCTGCCTACTCATATGTATTTTAAAGGGGACCTGATATGCTGGTGTCATAGATTCACACCAGCTTAACAAATGATGCTGCTTCCATGTAATTAATGCAAAGACACTGATACCATTAGGTCAGATGGGCCGAGCACTATCTGAGTTACTGCAAATGCCCCCAGCACAAACTCTCTCTTCCTGAAGGCAGAGAAGGGATATGAACCATCTCCGTGCTTTTGTCCCACTTTGGGACCTGACTTCAGGTGCTGTGCAAGATGAAGAAGCCAAAGGAGGGGAAAGAATTGAGGGTCTTCTGCTGGGATGCATGTGCCAGACTGGGAGGAGCATGTACACACTAGCCCTAAAGCACCTGGCACTGGCTTGAACATATAGGGCAGAAAAACCTCCACAGGACACAGATGTAATATTGTTGAGTTGCTACTTCAAGATTTGTTATTAATACAACATACCTGAAATTATACTTACTGCAAATTGCCACCCCTCCCTCTACAGTGCTGCCTTGCAAAAGCAAAGGGTGTCTTTCATGGTACAGCCTGGAAAAAGACAAGGGCACGCGATTGCTTCTCACTTCGGGAAATTGTGAGTCTTATCCTGGCACATGTGGTCTCAGCTCTGCACCTGTGATGCTTGCACAGGTACCTTGCTTGCTTTTCCTTTCCCTGTCCTTCACACATCAACTTCCCTCTCTATACCTGTCTGCCCTAGGCTCTGTGCTTCACGGGGAAGGGACTTGGTCTTTTGTCTCACATCTTCAAACTTGTGCATCATAAAAGCGATTTTTTGCTTTTCTGTATTTTGGTTTCAGCTGAACCTGTCACTCTTATCTCTGGTGCAGGATTGAGTCTTACTGGCTTTCTGAACCAACTCTGGAGCCTTTCTTGTGAACTAATGTTGCATTTGCCATCTTCCCTTCTCTTGGCACCAATTTTGATTTAAATGAAAGACTTTGTGCCACTTGAGGTCACCCTGCAATTTCATATTTGAATTTCCTCTTGGGTAAATTCAATGCAGTCCTAGAATCATGTAACTTTCCATTTTATTTATTTACCAAAACCTATAGCCCCTTGCATTGTGGACACCAGTGCCAAGTATTAATTTAATTCCACTCCTCTGGACTTATCTTCTGTGAATGCTTCTTTTCCATCTCACTCCTATACTGGCCCCACCATCTCCCTGGCACGTTTCTTCCCTTTGACATGAAACAAAAGATTTTGCTCCTAATGTTAGTGTCTTTAAGAAGGTGCTTTTCAAAACCATTTTTCACTTGTCTTAATACAGTTTTTCTTTATCTTGCCAATTTTCACTATTTCCCTTATTTGAAGATTATTTTCACTTTTAAAGTACATCTTATTATTTTTAATGGTTTCTCTTCCTCTGCTCTTTAACCATCCTTGCTTATTTTTGGTACTTTTAAAGTCTTTCTGGTTGGCTTGCACATTTACATGAGTCTCCAGAGCTGTCTTCAGACATTTAGTATGCTGTCAGGATCTTGCCTTCAAGTATTACAGTAAAAAGTTCCCTGTACATTGATCAGATTACATATTCTATGGCAGACTTTTTGCTTTTGCTGTCTGGCTGACGTAGGCTAACCAAATTAATTTAAACATGACCAGATCATTCCAGGAAAACTGTGTCTACATAGGAAATGCAGTGAAGTTGAGATTTTCTTGCAGTGAGCTAATCTTTAGTAATACTTGTGTACCTCTGGAGCCATATTTGGCCCATCGGGAGGGGACCAACCCTCTATATGGCTTTACTAGACTTGGGCAAGTAACTATATGAACAAGTGTCAATGTGACCCTTTCTTCAGCTAGTTGTGACCCAAGATTGAGGCTCCTGTTCACAAAATGTGCTAAAATCCAGCAGTAGTTTAATATTGACCTTTCTGATCTTTGCAATGAGCAAAGAGAACAGATTGTGTGGAGTGACTTCCACTTTTCCAAACTCATTGGCATTGAGAGATAGTTTTGGATTGGACCATGTCTGCAAACATCTGGAAGAACTTAGGCAAATCCTTGTGAACATGTGTGTACCCTAAGGTGGACATTATAATATGGCACCAGCTGATCTAGGTCTGTATTGCACACCTTATTCACTATCAGTTTTAGATACCTAAAAAATCACTAACCTAAAAAAAAAATCACATTATTTTTCTATTATTTCAATAAAGACAGGAAATTAATGGAAAAATTCTACCTAATGAGTTAACATCAAAAAGTCACCAGCCCGAGATGATTTCACGTGTGCGTAATGTCAAGGTATTTAAATGTAAATGTATGTTATATCTTCAGATATTTATAAATCGAGGCATTTTAATAAAATTGCAGAATTTGTAGAATTTCAGAAGTTAAAACATTTAGTATTTTGCCCCCAAATTTTGCTAATGATTGAGAGGGATGTTATATACTTTTCTTTTAATGAAACTTTCATTTCTGTTCTTAAGTCCTGTATCTGCAGTGACTATTTCATTTAAAGTCTTAACCTTCATATGAAGCCTAATATTGTCCCTGGTCTCTTTTGGTTAGTTTTTAATGCTTTGCATTTTTTTTTTCTATAAGCTGCAATTTCACTTTTATGTCATTTTTTTTACAAGGTTTTGTAGTGATTATTTTTTTCCTTTTTTCCTGGGGACAAAAAAACTCTTCTCTTTGATCAGCACTGCAGATCTATTAACAGCAGTGCAGAGCCCTATTGCATGTTTCACACTCCATGTGGACCCTTGCCATTGGGTTTTCGCTTGAAACAAATGTAGGAGATACTCAGGACTGCACTCTCAGCTTAGTGGCAAACAGCTGCACTCATCAGCTGTTAATAATGCAATGACATTTCTTTTTACAGGATTGAACCACAGACCACACCTGAGTATGCCCATCAGTGCATAGTTTAGAGTGGAGAAGGGTTTTCTGTCCTTGTTCTTCTTTCCTTTCCATCCTCTTTAGGTTCAGTTGGATTTTGGTTTGTCTTTCTTTTCTTATTGAGTTGCTGGAGCATGTCCAGAGAAGGGCAACGAAGCTGGTGAAGGGTCTAGAGCACAAGTCTTATGAGGAGCGGCTGGGGGACCTGGGGTTGTTTAGCCTGGAGAAGAGGAGGCTGAGGGGAGACCTTGTTGCCCTCTACAACTACCTGAAAGGAGGTTGTAGTGAGGTGGGTGTTGGTCTCTTCTCCCAAGTAGAAAGTGATAGGATGAGAGGCAACGGCCTCAAGTGGCGTCAGGGGAGGTTTAGATTGGATGTTAGGAAAAACTTCACGGAAAGAGTTGTCAAATATTGGAACAGGCTTCCCAGGGAAGTGGTCAAGTTCCCATCCCTGGAGTAGATGAGGCGCTTAGGGACATGGTTTGGTAGTGGACAGGTACAGTTGGACTCGATGATCTTAAAGGTCTTTTCCAACCAAAAGATTCTATGATTCTATGATTCTTTTTCCATTTATTTTGGTGTCTACTTGTGTCTCCTCCTTCCACTTAGCAGTGACATCATGTCAGTAAAGTACCCTTCAGCTGAAAGTGAGGAACTTGCCTTTCTCTTCCGTACATCATCAGCAGCTGTTGATTGCATTGGGAAGTGCAATACAAAATGTGGTCATTATAAAGTAGTCAGTAGCCCTTTTGCTTGTGGACTGTAGTTTCAAAACTGATTCAGCTGTGAAATGACTGTGAACAATTGTCATGAAACTGAACTTCAGATTTAAGGGTAACAACTCAGGCCTTGAAAACATGAGGGAACTTTTGCATAAATTTCTGTTCTCCCTGCCATTGCTTCATTTGCACCCACCTAAGAGAGAATACAGAGAAATTGCTGTATTGTGGAAATTTTACCTCCAGGTTTAACTGGAATACATTAAAAGATGTGATAAGTAAATGAAACAATGTGAAAGCATCTTTCATAGGCATTGGGGTGATTTCAGAAAGTGTTGGAAGTAACTGTCTGGAGCCGTGTAAATTTGATTGAACTACTCCACATGAGTTTAGTCTGGTTTGCAGTTTGGGCTAAAGTCTGCTGGTTTCTTGCTCCCATCTTCTGAGGATCTCTTATTATTCCTGGCTGGAACGTCTACAAAATGTCTGCATGTATATAGTATTAACAAGATAGCATCATTATGCTTTTATATTTTTTTATATATTAGATGTTTTTAGGTGACTAACATTTGTTTTATCTTACAGTTATGAAATTGCACATCTATAACTTGCTATTGTACTGAATAGATTAGATATCAAATATTGTAAATTAAGTAGGTTTTGATTATAACTGTATAAATGAATTGAGTATCAAGAAAGAGAACTACAGAAATATTTCTCAAAAAGAAAGAAGACTGTGTATAGCTTATAAACACATGATTTTTTTCACTGTAGTTAAATAACTAATCTAAATGTGACATAAATATAGTAATTTTCCATTAAACCAACTAAATGTGAAGCACACCAGAATGAATTGCCGACGTTACTCAAATTCAAGGTGTTTCCTTAAGTCTTGCTGGCGCTGAGATACTTATTTCTGTGAATATTTAGTGTGCTTCTGGGTGCTGCCACTTGGCCAGGGTATGAACTGCAGAGCTGGAAGAATTACAAGTGACAAGATGCACGATGAGATGTTACAATTAAGTTCTCTAATGGGACCTATAATGGGCTTACATTATTCGTCTTAGCACCAGCTGAGAGCCTTTGATCAAAGTAGTTATGAATTATATTCAGCAGGTTTTGTTTACTCCTGAAACGAAACATGAAGAATAGAATGCTTGTGAGTGAAGGATCACATAGAGATCTGATAAAGACTGATTCCTATCTAATTATCCCACCTTTCTTGACCAGCTCTTATCAAGCTTTATTGGGGCAGGGTCTACTTCTTAGAAAAGGTAGATGGTTATGCCATGATATTCAGCTTTTCCCTTTGGGTGCATGTATGTGCATGTACATATTTAAACTTACTTTAACAGGGGTAAATACTTTTTAGTGCATAATGAAATAAATAGTTGTGGAAACCTTACAATGTTTGATAACAGTATTCTGTTTAAACATCTGTATTTAATACCGAATAAAAGAGAAACAAGGTGAGGATGACTCTTACTTTTGTCAAGTAAGAATGCAAATGAGGTGTAGATCAGAAATACCATCATGCTGTATTTTTTTCTATTGAAATCTGCTCAGTAGTCTGATTATTTTAATTGAATAGATTAAAACAATTTAATCTATTTTGGGTTCAGAATTTCCACTAATTCTTATCTGCATTATTACTGATACTGAGCCAAAGTTCTCTCAGCTTTCATTTACTCCAAGTTTAAACTGAGAAACATGCAAAGTATTTTAGGTAGCTCCTGGAAAGTTATAAGCCAAAAAAGTGCCTTTAATGTGAGAGAGGTATTTTGAACATGGGGGTGTGTGCACTTGTGTGACTGCACAAGGGCAGGGAGACTTGCAGGGTAGGAGCCTGTCCCTGTATGCTGCAAAGAGAAGAACAGGGGGAACAAGGGTTCTGGGTGCACTCGGCAACTTCCAGACTGAGAATTATCTTATTTTTTTATTATTCCATCTTTGTTTCATGGAAAACTGCAGGAGTGGTAGCAGGCTTGCTCTCGATGATCTCATGAATGAGGGCAAAATCTCTGTGCATGTAGGTTTACCATTATGTCTCTTGTTTCTCGTTTCAGACTAGAAATGAATGCCTGTTCTTTCTGACCGAGTAAATCACATTGCCTCTTCATGTCTGCATGGTGTCACTTGTCCTTCACCACATGTGAGGGCCTACTTGCCTATGCAGACAAAGATTAGAAGACCTGGTGCTTCCTGGTTGCATTGGCTTGTCTCATGTGCAGGATAAGTACAACTGTACCAGGGAATTCCCAACCTTTCCTAAATTACTATCAGAATAACTCATGCTGTTATCTTCCCAGTTATCCGTTCTCCTGGAAGCAGCCTGTGATTAGGCAGGAGTGGGTTGTGCACTCTTAGCTACAGTGGTAGCCAGAAGCAGGCTATAGCAAACAGAGCAAAGCATTTGGCTTGTGGACCACTCGCCACCTACCCTTGAGAATGAGAGGAGCTAGGCATGATCTGTGCGCTGGATGAGTTGTCCCCACGGGCCATCTGCTGAACATGTCTGTAGAGCATCAGCCTTCATTCTCCTTTCTGGGTCTCACAGAAGCCATGGTGAGCACCAGGCTATGTATTAAAGGGTGCACATTGTCATGTCCTGCAGACTTGGCTTAGAGAAGGTTTCAAACCTTGGATGAGTCAAACCAAAACCACAAACTGGCATGACATGACAGAGCCCCTTGTTTCTTGTGTGTGTTTCAGGCTACTTGGAAGTCTTGACAAGAAGGCAGTAGAAGGTTGTGGGGCATCTTGGATGCAGGGAGCTGAGGAAGTGAGGGGTTGCTAAATAAAACAGATAGCTATTGTCACTGAAACTATTTCTGTTCCCTCAGTGCCTTTCTTTAAACAGATGAAGCCTCTTCAGTTAAGGTGTAGGACAGCTTGATTCATTGAGCTTTTTTGCTGGTGTACATTCATGCATTCACTTGGGTGTGATGCATTTGGATTACAATGCTTGGAAGAAGTTTGTTTGCTCTGGAGTGCAATTATATTTTATATTATCATTTACAGATGCTCATCTCTGATACATCACAGCAGATTGCCATGCAAAGTGCCATCACCCCCTGCATTCTGCTGCTTGGTTCCTGAAGAAAGAATGCAATAAGCTTATCTTATACAAACTACAAACAGGTGCTTGCAAGCCAAGGCTTTTGCTTTTACATGGGTTAATATTTCTGTTTGTTGTGGTTTAACCTGGCAGGCAGCTAAACACCACACAGCCATTCGTTCCCCTTCACCTGCAGGGGAGAGAATCGCGAAGAAAAGGTAAAATTCATGGGTTGAGATAAAGACAGTTTAATAGGACAGAAAAGAAAGGGAAAACAATATTAATATTATATTGATATTAATACTGATATTAATATTAAATTGATAATGATAATGATAATGATAAAAGAACATACAAAATAAGTGATGCACAATACAATTGCTCACCACCTGCCGACCGATGCCCAGCCAGTCCCCAAGCAGCGATCACTGCCCCCCAGCCAACTCCCCCCAGTTTATATAGTGAGCATGATGTCTTATGGTATGGAATAGCCCTTTGGCCAGTTTGGGTCAGCTGTCCTGGCTGTGCCCCCTCCCAGTTCCTTGTGCCCCTGGCAGAGCATGGGAAGCTGAAAAGTCCTTGACTCGTGTCAGCACTACTTAGCAACAACTAAAACATCAGAGTGTTATCAACATTATTCTCATGCTAAATCCAAAACACAGCACTATGCCAGCTACTAGGAAGAAAATTAACTCTATCCCAGCCGAAAGCAGGATGCTGTTGTTATGCTAATTGTTCCTATTCATTCCTTACTAAGGTTTTCTAAGTAAGCAGGGATAATTGGACACAATTTACAGCACTACAACACAACAAAGAAAATGTCCTTTAGGTTAAAAAGGTTAGGACATTAGTATCAATGCTTTTATTTGAGTAATAAAATACAACAAGATGTGCAGTTATTTTGTAATAACAGCAAGCTCAGGGAATTATTAGGCCTTTTTTGCATGCTTTCTCACCTTACTGGTTCAGGTAATGATGAAACAGGAATGGAATTTCTGCACTTTATACTAATTACAACAGAGATTTAAAAACAATAATAGCAATGGTGGCATAGGCTCACTAGCTTTATACTTATTGAGTTTTCCACACAGTAAACCGTACACACATCCACATGCCCATGCACATATATATAAGTGTGTGAGTGTACATGTGTATATATATGTATATACATATATATGTATGTAGCTATAAAAGAAGGCCTGCATTCATTCATCTCTGATTTGTATTAAAGGTGGAAAGATCCTTGATGTACTCATGAATGCTTTCATTAATGAGTAAAAGCAAAATTCTGATACCTTTATTAGCACAGTATCTTTGCTAAAACATATAAGAGCATTCATAGAATAAAATGCTCTCAGGCAAAACAGTCTAAAAGTCCCAAGAAGTAGATTCTGTCACATGCTAAACATGCTGGCTCCAATCCAGTAATGCATTTGAGCCAATGCTGGACCTCAAGGCTCGCAGGACCACTTGTGTCCTCACAGGTCAGTGCCGTGATGAAGTGGGGACAAGAGGGTCAGCATGTTGCAGAGCTGAGCCTTCACTGAAATAGGACTGAGTAGGAAAGAGGACACACTAAATAGGACTGAACGCAGATGTGTTCTTGTAAGATACTGAGGTAGGACAGCACATTTTGTATATGAATCCATATAATTTGCAGTGCATGTGTGTAGTGGGATGCGTGTGTCTCTGGTGGGTTAGTTCACTGCATGTCAAGCTTGTGCCACCACACCTTCGCTACTACTGTTGCACAGTCTAGCTGCATTAGTGGTTTGTTCTTGCTAGTATGTAGGAGTTGCATCTTCTGACTACAGTCTAAACACATGCCCTAGGTTTGGCTTCCAGCTGTATTTGGGATGGCCTGTGGGCTGAGCTGGCTACTCTTTGCGATGCTTCAGTTCTCCTGCAGTAATAGGGGCACCAACGAAGGCAGAGGGGGACCATGTTGCTTAGGAAGTGCTTGGATGCTGTAGTGATGGATGTCAAGGAAATATTGTATTTGAAGTGTTAGATTCTTAAGTACGTATGTCGGATAATGTGCTAAAATGTGGCACAATGTATTTAATTTTTTTTAGTTTTTAATTTAATAAAAATATGAAAATCTCAGTGACAGAGATAAGTTTTCTTTTAAAAAGTAGTAACAGAAGAGTCCCAAGTAACAGAAGAGCCCCAGAGCTATTCTTTCTGCTTACAGCATGTAATTCAACAAGGATTAATGTGAGCTTGCCCACATTTGCTTTTCTTGTATTGAATGTCATGGATTTTTGACATTTTTAATGTTTTAATTTATAGGCAGGGTACATTTGATAATATTTTCCCCCTTCCTTAGAGAAAACAATTTCTCAGTGAATACCTAAGCTAATTTCAGGTTGATCCCTCAAATATTGTTCCCCCTTGGAGGAGCTGTATTCTGCCAGATTCCACTTTAGGCCAGGCTCACTGCTGGTATTATAGTTTCAAAGATGAAACATGGTCTCCTTGATTTGAGATAGATGACATAGGGATTGCCCAACTGTCGTGCTCTAGAGAGAATGAAATTTGCTACCATCAGGTATCAAAGACATATTTATGAAAAAGAAAGTAAGCAGGAGTAGGGTTTTAAAACTTTTTTTTTAAACTAAATACAAAGTTTCATTGCCATTTAAAAAATATTAAACCATTTTTACAGTATTTGGCACATTCTATTTTTACAGGTTTTCTGGAGAAAGTAATTTTGCATTTAAAAAGCCTTAATTTTAACACACAAACAACGAGAAGTAATTGATTGCTGCCTGTTTTTTGTAAAAGAGCAAGGTACTCTCTTGCTTAACTATACCTTTTGCTGTTTATAAACCATTGAAAGAAAACTCACCAGAATGCAAAAGAATGTTTTAGATGCAGGTGTTTAAAAAGTATGCAGAAAATTACCCTTGTAGTCGTTAGTTTTGCTAAGAAGTACTAACAGTGACCTAGTAATTCCAATCTAGATAACAAATGAGCCCAGATGATCCGTGTACACCATATCAGAAACTACATCAACTAATTCCACCTTGCAAAACTCCCAGCACCATTTCTTGGGGCAGGATTTTGCCTGATGACTGCTAAAGGGAGAACTGATTCTCCGTCACCAACCCTGGCTGCATGTAGCACATCCCTCTTTCCTTTATCATCTACTTCTGTTCTTCTGTCTTCCCCTTTAGGGAAGGTTTGTGATTCAGGGATAGCGAGTCGCTTGGTTTAGGGCTTAACATGAAGACTTTTATATAGCAGAGGTTACTGAAGCATTTATCTTTTAAGAAATAGCATTCATATACGGAATTGCAGTGTATGTGTTTTGCAAACAGCTCTGAGAAATAAATAGGTCACTCTTGGGGCTTTCCAACCTTAAATATTTCTTTTCCTTGTCTGTCTCACTTATATGAGTTATTCTGCTGTACCATCATATATTTCTTGTTTTGAAGTTTGGGGAGATATATTTTTTGTTCCACTGTATTGCATCAAGAATATTTTTTTAAGAGAATTGATTAAATTGAACAGGAACCACAAGATATTCAAAAATACAGTGTTCTTAAAATGTGGGACATTCTTTGAAGGCTTTACAGGATATAAAAATAGCAGGAAACAAATTCTGCTAGATGACAAAAGATGATCTTATTCTCTATCAAGGACAATGATAGAACAGCAATCTTGGACAGATTTGATATACTTTGAAGAGCAAAGACTGTTATCGGTAAGAATTCAAGATAAAGTTTACTGTAGAAAAGCCCTACTGACAAACTTTGCAAACAGCCGCACTTCCTATGCCAGAATACATAAAATGAAGAAGTAAAGCAGGCAGCAGAAGGCTAACATTAAAGGACGGTGAAATGGAACAGCTCCCGTTCACACCCTAAAAATAAGAGCATTCATAAGGTTTATCGGAGAAAAAGTAGATCTCATTTCCATACAGATGAGATAAAAAGGAAAGCTACTTTTCATAAATCCCTTGGCCTTATGTCTACAAAGTTTAGGCAAGGAACCAAGTCAATCTTTTAAAAAATACTAGATTTTCTTTAAACCACCAAAAAAAAAAATCAGGCATCCTTTTGATCAAAATTCTCCACAGTAGATTACCTCCAAGTGATAAATGAACTACCAGAGAAGATGAATGAATGGTGTGAACCCCTGTATATACTATTCACTAACTGCAGGAAAGATCTTAATTCAGCTGAAAGGAACTCTGTCTTGGAGCCCTGTCAACCTAAAGAGGCAGAGCATGGATGATTACATTCAGCATCTGAGAAACTTCAGCGTAATTGAATCAACTATGTTACATTTAGCTGCGTAAAAGATCAAAAGAGAAAGTGAGAGGTGCAAGGTAAAGAGACCTCTTTTGCACCCTTGATGGCTAGACCAGAGGGGGAAATGGACTGTGCTTTAACAGAGAGGATGAGAAGGTGAGGATTATTTAGAGAAATGACAGGGAATAGACAGAGGAGGTGAATTGGCAGAGAAGTGGGTGTTGAAGTTGGCACAATCAGAAAACCAATCAAATAAACAACTCCAGAGGTTGACCACAACAAACATGCATCAGGACTGAAAACTGCTTTGAATACAGACCTGACTGAGCAGACACCCTCAACCAGAGCAGGAGAATACTTTATTGTAAGTACAGAATTGTATCTCTGCTGACTTATTAAGAATAAAAATGTTCATGCTGTAGCATGCACTGTACTCCCACTGAATTGAATAGTAATTTTATGCCAGAATTTTACCAGGATATGAGTATCACACGCAGAATTATCTTCCTTATAAAGCAATTGTCACATGCATGGTGGAAATCTGAGAACTGGAGCCAAAACTGTTAAGCTTGAGCTCAGTTTTCATGCGGGAAGGCTTCCTTTGGCCAGGACCCTGTGTGATGCCTTGGTTCCTCCCTGCTGTCCCCGCTCCTCTTCTCCTCAGCAGCCAGAGGGAGGCTCAGGAGTGCAGACGTCCTCCCAGCCTTGGGAAAACCCATGGTCTGGGCAGGTTTATCATTGCAGTTTATCGTGGAAAGTAAAGAGGAGAAGGTAAAGAAGGTGTTTGTCGAGCTGTTTTTGCAGCTTCCCTTTCCCATGGGTGCAAGTGCAGCATGGGTGCTGCCGAGAATGGAGGTGTGCATGCACACCATATTTTTATAATCAAGTTGCATATTTCTAGTGATAAAGGGTAAACATTTAGCAGTTACTAGCTAGCCCAGTTATGCTACAACTAGTAGATAGTATCTGTGTCTCCTGAATTTCCTTTCTGCTATTAGAATATGTTCTTTCAAATAGCAAACTGCCTATCACTTACTAATCTGGCCATTGTGTAACTAATACAATAAATATGTCTCCTGTAAAGTGCAGTGAAGTAATGAGCAATTTAATGAGTTAAGCAAAGAAAGATAGAAAGTGAAAATAAGAAACCATGGAAACTAGCTCACTAATCCTAGCAGAGTGCCAGCAGACTAATGAAGACAGACAGAGAGTGAAAATGAGAATAAAAAGGAGAAACAGCTCACTGAAGGCAGAGATACAAGATATCTGTGTCTTTAAAAGATTTCTGTGTTTGCTCTTTGCACTAAGCCAACATTTCCCTCTTCCACAATTGCCAGAGAATGGTTTTCTGTCAAGGAGAGCAAGTCAAAAATGCTGTTTCCAACCAGATCCTTTTGTTGGCCTTTGATTTCCTGGTCTCCTATCCCAAATAGCACAGTTCATTGGAGGTTCCAAGTAGATGGTACTGTTTGGAGATGTTAATTAGCTGACCCCTCTTTCCTTCCTCCCTTTCTTCCCCCAGATTAAGTAGTGATGAGTCAGCACCAAAACTCCGTGTCCTGTATGCTCTCAGCTATGATGGAAAGTCTGCTGCCTTTCCTGGTTTGGTTAAAAAAATTGGGTTCAGGGGAGGCTGGTTCTTGCCTGGGGTCCACTACAATCCCAGGGGCACCACTGGACAAATTGGGGTCTAAATCTGACCAGAGATCTCTTGTGTAATTAATGAAGAGTTATAGGAGCTCCCAAAAGGCCTTTATTAGGATTAAATGAATTGTTCTTTAGAGTGCCTTTCTCTCTAAAAAGAGGTGAATGGTGTAGAGTTGGTGCCTAAAAGCTAGGACAGATGAGTCTTGAGTCCAAATCTCAGGGATAACCATGGAGGGAGGGTGGAGGAATCATCAGTTGTTAAATTTAGTCCCAGAAGATCAGATTGGGTTTGGGATGCAGCCTGGATGTATCCTTCCCCTTGGGCAATGCTGTGGCACATGGGCAACCTGCACTGTCCTCATCTGGTGGCACCCTTGTAGGTGGTAACAGAGCACCGTCACAGCCTGCTGCAGGGTCAGGCTTTGAGTTGTTGGGTGGCTTCTGTAGAAATTATTCTGAGATTACTCTGGCAGTTAAAACAGGACTGGAGCAAAGGGTTTTGTGAAGTAAAAATGCTTCTTGCTGTTCAGAGGCAAGTTGGGATGTATTTTCCACTGGGTGATGGGCAAGTCCATGAGGGAATAGGTTTTAATCTCATGTCAATAAGCATAACTTCTAAGACTGAGGACTAGGGAAAATTGTAGGTTTGACATGCTTTCTTGTTAGTGATGTATTAGAAGGGTGGTGTTCACCATTTTGTGGTTGTGTTTTAAATTATTGTTTAGGGGTTGTTCAGCCTGGAGAAGAGAAGGCTGCGGGGAGACCTTAGTGTGGCCTTTCAGTACTTAAAGGGGGCCTATAGGAAAGATGGGGACAGGCTTTTTAGGAAGGCCTGTTGTGACAGGACAAGGGGTAATGGTTTTAAACTAAAGGAGGGGAAATTTAGGCTAGATATAAGGAAGAAATTTTTTACACTGAGGGTGGTGAAGCACTGGAACAGGTTGCCCAGAGAGGTAGTGGAGGCCCCATCCCTGGAAACATTCAAGGTCAGGTTGGACGGGGCTCTGAGCAACCTGATCTAGTTGATGACGACCCTGCTCACTGCAGGGGGGTTGGACTAGATGACCTCTAAAGGTCCCTTCCAACCCAAACCATTCTATGATTCTATGATTCTATGATGGTATGTAGATTTTACATGTCTCTCTTCCTGCCCTGGTTTTACAGTAATGAAATATAGGAAGACAATCAAAGCCCCTCCATTCCTTTTCATGCTTGACTATATGCAATCACGTATTTTAAAAATCTTTAATGTAAGTTTTAGCTACTTAAGAATCTGACCAAGAATCTTGGAGTCATCCCGTAATTTCTGCTGTAAGGAGAAAATTACAGTGGGCACTGATGATGTATCAGAGCTCAGGTAATGGTATATTCACCAATGAATTCCAGCTGCTTTCTTCCATTTGGGAAAAGCAATGTATCCAAAAGCGAAATTGAAGATAACGTTGTACAGCAATATAAACCAGTTGTGAAGCACTGCTGAGTCAGGAAATTGCCTTCTAATCTGCTTTTTTCTGCTGTACATAGAGCTAATGAAAATTTCTGGACAAAATATCTAAGGGAAAAAATCCCTTGCTTGAAAAATATGAAATTTGGCAAATGTATTCCTGAAATGTTCTCTTAAAAAAACCCTTGACAATTAAATTTCCTGGATTTCTCTTTTTGTCCCTTCCTTCTCTGTTTCTGACGAAGTGGGAATAAAAGTAGATAAATGGGAAATTAATAATTGCATTATTTTAATCAACCCAATCAAGTTTACTCAATCTTTGTATGGAACAAGACTGATCATTAAATATTAAAAAATAGTTATTAAAAACATGTCCCAGTTCTGAATTGATTTTAACAAAGAGTATGGAGTGGCTGCTGTTGAAAACAGCCGCATTAACTCTGTCTTGCTGCTCTTTCTGTCTGACTTAACGGTCAGCATTACTGGATATCCAAAATCACAACATTCACCATCTGCCTGATGCTACTACCTAATGCTACTTCACGGAGAAGAACACATTTCTCAAAAGGTATTTAATACCCCAAACTGAGTTATAGTGTATTCCTCATTCTTCTAGGCTGAAAGTCTTCTTGGTTTTCTTCTGGTGCAAAACAAAATATACAGAAGAGACAACCTCTGTAGGTGCTGAAGGAAACTTGAAGCTGAGTGCAGACCCCCATAGCTGTGATCTCCACTGGGTTCGCTGTGACCAGATCCTAATCCAGTGTGTGCTGTGCACCCAAATTTAGCTGGTGCTGGAATCGGACTGTCCTCCTCTCCCTTCTCTTAGGGACTGTAACTCCACAATCCCAGTGTTTCACAACATAGCTTTTGCCTTTAATAATACCTTGGAGAAAACAGGACACCGCCTGTTTTCAAGATGTTCGGGCACATCTTGAGAACGTGTCAGGTAAATGAGGCTGTTTATGAGAGATCTGTTATAGCCAGTTCAATAGTATGTAATTTAAGACTATGTTTTAGACTAAGGGTGGGGACTCTCATGTAGTGGGTTAATACATACATGACCTTTAGCACATCCTGACTTTCCTCAGCCTGAGATAATGTTCCATAACGAATTTATTGTGTCGGGGAGATGATTTGTCAGCCAGCAGAACTAACAGGTAAGAACAAAAGGGAGTAGGAACTGAGACGAGTCTGCCAGTTGGGAATGCTCCTTTATTTATTCTCCGCATTTAGATTGTAATTCTTTATATGCAGTGTCTGAATCCCCACCTATCCTGCGACTGAGCGCTAATGGATACTTCTTGCTTTGCTTATCTTCTGCCTGGTCTTGTAGTTTGTCAGTGGTTGTCCCTTTACACTATAAGCTGGTGAGAGCACAGACCCTTGTCTGCTTGGCTCTCACCGGCTGCTGCCCAACAGCAGCTATATTTACAACACTATGGAAGTTAATAGGTAATAATTCATCCATAAAACAAATTCTCCCTGGTCAGAAGCTTGGCAAGCGATATGCAGCTTCAGAGAACTTTTGCACAAGAAATTCTTCATAAATGAAGATATGTATATCCATTCTGATCATGAACTCTTTGGAAAGCAGAGTGAGAATATTTGAGGTTTTAAGTCACTTTATTGCACTGTATTTATTTTCTCTGTGTTAAGACATCTAACAAGGAAAAGCTTTTTACAACCAATACCTTGTATGTTTTTAAACAGAACTGGGGCTTTTGTCAGAGCAGGGAATATGCCTAAAGAAAGAATTTCTAGTGAATGTTTACTTGACTAAAAGTGGCATTGTCAATGGTTATATTTCCTTTTTTCAATTGCTTTGTGAATATTTATAGACCTCACCTTTTATGTATTACCTAAATGTATTAGAAATTTTATGGAAAATTACCTTTGAAGAAGTGGATTCAGTTGCTTTAGGACTTGCAGCCATCCATGGAAGCACAAACTATGAAACACAAGCATGCTGATGTGACCTTGTGTGTTCAGTGAAACTATCACACCAATCTGCACTGGATTTCTGAATATGAAAATTTGCAACTAATTAGCCACAGATAATCTGCAGTACTAATATAGCAAATAGAATTGTCAGCAAGGAATGTGGTAGAGCAAGCAATGGTGAGGTTTGGGGTGCTGTGCTGTTTTCTTTTCTTTTCCTTCCTTTTTCCCTTACACATTTTCTCTTCTCTTGGCACAATGGGAAAGAACACATGTAAAAGAGAAAGAGAAGCCAGTGAAATAATAATTACTGATACAACATCTGTTGGTTTTGGAAGCTGAATCAGGTAATTTTTGCTTAGCATTTTTACATACAATCATTGAGATTTTATTTTTTGAAAGGGACTTAAAAATACTCAGTTATAAATATTTCACCATCTATTGGCGTAAAATTTTTTTCTTTTTTTTTTCCTTATGGGATCTAGACCTTCATGGTCATATCAGCCACTACAAACACTTCACTTTTACACAGCTCTGCATCACATTTAAAACATTGTAGATATGACACAGAATGAATTGCCTGTCTTAATTCTCTTGCAAAGGACAATGGTATTAATTTAAGGATCAGGTTCATCTATACTTTTATGAAATTAACTCTGAAATTATACGTCTGCAAATATAATGCTGCTCTTACTGAGTAATACTGCTACTGAGCACATTAATACATTATTGCTGTCTCCTATGATTACAATAAAATATTTTAAAATGAAATCCAGAGATGCAATTAAATTAATGGACTCAAGGAGAAATATAAAGCTATAGGATGTAACAGTGTAAAAGGCTATCTCATGGTTGCGTGAGCCTTTTGAGTATCAGATGGATATTCATTATCAAGAGATCTGAATTCTTTTAGAACCCACATTGACATGAAAGGCAGTATACCATGAAGTAATGCTTAATATTAAGATACATACGTACTCCAAAGCTGAGAAAGAGAAGATTCTCATTCTTGGACAAGCATTTCAAGCTCAGAGACCTCAGCCCTATTTTTCAGTGCATTCTTCTAAGTCCCATTTTATGAAGTTCACCTGCTGATTCCCTCTTTCCAGAGTCCTCAGGGAAGCATCAGAAGTGACTTTGAGAGTTGTGTGAAGTGGTACGAATAATTCTTATTCCTGGAATTCATTTTCTTATTATGTAGAGCCTTTGGGAACAACGGACCAAAAATAAGTCTAATGGGGTTACACTGTCTTGCTGTATTTAGATTTAGGTGTTCAGATACAAAGGCACAAGAACCTTCTTGAGTAACAGCACTACTGGGAGTCCTTCCTTGGAGTATCTTCCCTTGAAGGAAACTGGATTTTTGCTATTGCTTGCAGTAGGAATAGTTTATTGCATTAAGGATATGAGTCCAAATAAAGGGGAACAAATAATGTTTTATATTTTTATTTTCATTGGTGCAAGTCCATGTATTTGAAGGGCTGAGAATTTGGTAAAGGATAGCATGGTGTCAAATTGATCTCATGCCTACTGCTTATGTTTCCTTATGGTAGTGTCTTCCTGGCAAATTCATCTCATAATGCTCAGTGTTGATTGTCTTTTTTGTCAAGTGTTGTTCTATTGTTCCTGAAGAATAGGAAGAATTTTTACAAGCTCTTTATTCCTTAAATAGATTTTCAGTGCTCTTTGAAATATTTCAGTGTATTATACGAGTGATCATACATGAAGTATACAAGAACTAAATCAGCCACAGTGGTTCAATACCATTTTAATTGAATTGTCTATGTATTTAAATTGAAATAGTCAATTGCAGAGGTGTATTTGCCCAGGAAGCCAAGCTTATAAACCAAATTTATTCTGTATCTAACAGAAAGAGACCTGCACAAAATTACAGAGCCAGGAGCCCCAAGTATTAGATGTGCATCTTTCCCTCAGCAGACTGTCCCTTTAAATTGGTCCCAGAGAAAGAACAGTGCGTTTATAATTTAGCTTGTCCTGAAGGAGAACTCTTCTCTGTGGGAGGATCCTCTTTAATTACAACTTCACAGTAATAAGATGAGAAATGAGCAAGCAAGAAAGTACTGCTGGAATGAGACATGATAAATCAGTTTGTCCAGGAAGCACGTTTATACCAGATCTATCACCACATTCAGCACGGTGCTATCTTTCTTATTTCAATAAGGAAATCTCATGAAGAAATTTTAATTGCATACTATTAGGTGAAAGTCAATGTCCCATAATGAGCAAAGTGAAACCTGCATTTTTTCTTCTTTTATCTTCATGCTTTGAGTTCCCAAGGATTAACACAAAATGATTTGCCCTTAAATTGCACCCTTTTTTTTTTTTGTTCATTTGTCTGAAGGATGTAGATTTTAGGTAATTTAAAAGGCACCAAGCTTTTGCTGTATGCTTCATGCTTGCAAGTTGGGAGTCAGAGGGGAAAAAAAATTCCAATTTTCAAAGTCTCCTATTGTTAAGGGTGACTGAATGGCAGCCTGCAATTATATGATTTCAATGTAATTCATTCAGTAGGGAAGAGGTTGGTTCATAGATGCCTGGCTTAAAAGATTGGCATTGCTGTGTGATTAATTTCCAAACTTTGGAGGTATTTTCAACAGCATACAATGGAAGCATGTGACAGTGACATTTTCTGGATTTGTGCTAGGATTGCTTTATAATTGAAGTGCTAGGCTTGTGGGGATCACATTATCATTGGAGTTTCATTTTTCATAGGGTGAGTGTATGTTTGTGTGTATATATATACACACATAAAAAAAAAAAGCATCCGTAAGTATACATGTGCATATATGGATGTGTGAACACACATGCATGTGATGTGTGGAAGTGTAAAGGCGGATTTTACTATGCAGATGTCTTTACAGCATGCTTGCATTTGCCCCTTTCACATAGATTTTCAAGAGTTACTTTTTTTTTTCCTTTCACATTGGAAAGGTAATAATGAAGTTCGTTCTTGAAAGAGTTGTAATTTAATGCTTGATTTAGGATATTTAAGCAGAAAAAAAGGTATTTGTTTTTTGGGTGAATTAAATTTGTGAG
>VYZW01031759.1:2883-18873 GCA_013401315.1 Balaeniceps rex
CATCGGGTTGCTTAATTCTGTAAAACAATTTTTCCATACCCTTTATATGTTTCCTCTCAGGACTGTTTCCTGACCAGTTCCAGCTGTAGCAAAGGTAATGTTGGTAAACCCAGGTTGGGGACACTGTCAGCTCCTGCGGCGGGGCGGGAGGGTCCATATTTAGAGTTGTGAGCGTGTGTCTGCAAAGTCACTGCCCATTATTCAATAAATTTCAAGTGCAGTGTCAGTCTAGTTGGACAGATGAGGTTGTATGTGCTCAGAAGCCGTCTAGTGCCATAGCTACCATCCAACGAACAATTTGTGGACCATACTTCAACTACTAGATTCTGGGAAGGATTAGTTAAGGAGAAAGAAAAGCAACATTCAACAGGAAACAGACTTCTCATTGTGCCCCTTCATTGTATATTCTCCATGCTCCCTTTTCTGCTCAGTAGCGCAGGCCAGTTTGGGACACTCTAAATTGTCAAGAGCAGCAAGGGGTTACCCGGAGTGTGCTTTGTTTGGCAATACAGACGGCTTTTTTTGTTAACTGACTTGAACCCATTGTCTGTGCCCCCCCCTTCTTATACCCTCTCTCCTGTCCTCACCACCCTCATCCCCAGCCCAGCTCACCCTCCGCAGATCCCCTTACAGTCTTTGGGTTCATGAAGTACAAATTAGCATAATCAGATTAGCTGCATGGGGTTGTTCAGCATGGAGCTGAAAAGGAGGAAAAAGAAAAAGTCGTTCACAAAGAGAAGCCCTGAGGAGGGCAGAAGGGGGTGGTATTGCTGTTGTGCTGTGGTGCTGAAAACTTGCACCTGCATAGCAAGCAGATCCTCTTCTCACTAAGGACTCTTAGATGGTATTAAAGCATAGGAATTATTTTGGGGGAGGGTAAGGAGGCAGAGAAAGGATGACAGGAGAACTGGGATGGAGAGGAGAGGAAAGGAGAGGAGAGATTCTATTAGTTGAATTATGTGCACTGGGAATGTATGGTTTGCTGACAGTGGAAAACATTGTTTGATTCCTATTCGTCATGGAGAGGAGATCAGCTTGGTAATCTGGCCTATCAAGATAAGAGTTTTAGAGGCTCTGCAGGAGACTGATAAGAAACATGGTAGGAAAAAAGCAAACTGGCTAGGGGCAGGGGACGGTGGGTTGGGGATTTTTTTCCTGGGCATTTTCTGTGGTGGGCTTGCATCCCTAAAAGTAGTAAACAATCTGCTTGATTGCCTTAGTGCCTGCCCTAATTTTCTCCTTTCTGCCCTTGCTGGGAGAAGAACCCTCCCAGAGGACTCAAGACTCAAATCCAGGTTTTAAAAGCAGCTAGGGGTTTTATATGCTTATGTATTCAGGAACATGAGATGAAATGACTTGAAGGTGCCTGTTTTTAAAAAAATCTTCAGATACCTTCCAAGGCTGCTTCCACACTGCCAACTCTTCCAGTTGAATTCCCTGACCAGTCACCCTCATCTTTCTGAGGTATCTTAAAAGCATGCATGGACAGAGATTACAAGAAAAGCACCCCAAAAAGCAGTCATGACAACCCTAAAATGTTTTAAGTTGAGCCCTCAAGATCAAGAGTCTTACTGACAGCCTTAGCCCTAGACTTTTTCAGTACTTCACAGAGTCAGGATAAAAGCAAACATAAATGTCAGAATAAGTCAAGATTTGAGGCTAACTTGAACCTGCAGTTTTCAAGAAGAAATACTGTCTTTGGTTTGATTTACCTTAACAGCACATGGCAGAGAACTGCTGGAAGTATTTAACTGATGAAGTTGTGATAAAAAGCAAAGAAACTTTTTTTTACTATTATTTTAACAGTATTTTCATTTCTTTGAGTTTAGAAACAAGCAATTAACTTGCAACTATATTGTTAAGGGAAATATAAAACATATCTACATAATCAAACACATATAATCAATGTTTGTCTGTATTGGTTCAGCAGCCTATACTCTTGGGAAATATTTGAAATTAATTGGAGCCACTATGTCAGGGCTTTCAGAATTACCTAACTGGCAGTTTGACTTGTTAGCTGTAACAGAAACAAGGTGGTGGTGTTCTGTTCTCTGTAGATGATATATAGAGAAGAAATATAGAAGTCTACCCCCCTACAAGAGTAGTGTCCATCCAGGTATGTCAGACATGGAAGAACCATCCTACATGCTTTCTCCCACTTTCACTGACAATTCGTCTTGTTTTCATTCTTGTCATTTTTATTTTTCCTTAGTCTGAAAGAAGAATAATATCGATTTTAAAGGCAAAATTTGTGGGGTTTCCCTTTGTGTGTGACCTTAAGTGAACAACATGGACTTCAACATGGACTTCAAGGAGATGATAAGGGTAAGATAGACAGATTGATAGAAGGACAGACAGACATATATATATATGTGTTATGGTTTAACCCGGTCAGCAGCTAAACGCTACACAGCCATTTGCTCACTCCACCCCTCCCCAGTGGGATGGGGGAGAGAATGAGGAAAAAAAAGTAAAATTTGTGGATTAAGATAAGACAGTTTAATAGGACAGAAAAGGAAGGGAAAATAATAATAATAATAATAATAATAATAATAATAATAATAGAATACACAAAATAAGTTATGCACAATGCAAGTGCTCACCACCCGCTGACCAATGCCCAGCCAGTTCCCGAGCAGCGGCTCTCCACCCCCCAGCCAACTCCCCCCAGTTTATATACTGAGCATGATGTCATATGGTATGGAATATCCCTTTGGTCAGTTTGGATCAGCTGTCTTGGCTGTGCCCCCTCCCAGCTTCTTGTGCACCTGGCAGAGCATGGGAAGCTGAAAACGTCCTTGACTAGGGTAAGCACTACTTAGCACCAACTAAAACATCAGTGTGTTATCAACACTATTCTCATACTAAATCCAAAACACAGCACTATGCCAGCTACTAGGAAGAAAATTAACTCTATCCCAGCTGAAACCAGGACAGTATATATGTTTTCTAATCTGCTCAGCTATTCAGTTCAAAATCGACAGGTAAAATTAAACTGCTGAAGTTACCTGCCATGAATTTCTCCCCTCGCTTCCAAATCTGAGAGCTGGGGAACACCCATTTGCATTCCACATGTCTATGCAGAAATGTGGCCTTTGAGACTGGGCTGTCCTGTGCCAAACACAGTGGTTGGGCATGTTCACCAGACAGCAGCTGGCCGCTCTTCTGTACCTGAAAATTTAGGGAAAACATTTGCAGCATAGCTCAGGAGGAAGAGCCAGAGTGGGCAGCTCCCTTCAGCATTGAGTTATTTCAGTTCCCGTTCAAGTGGTGGGAACGTTTCCCACCCAAGCACCGAGCGCTTTTGGCAAGTCCAACCTGCTGGGCTCACTCGCTCTGCCAGGAACTCTCAACTGGCCACCGACTTTCTGCCATTCAGTCCCATAGGGATCACTGCAGAGCCTCTTAGCAGGGCCAGATGCTTCCTTCTGAACACTTTTTAACCTACAGGCAGCAAAACACTTCAGGTCACAGTCAGCTGGCCTGAGCTTCTGCGGTTAGCTAGGTCTAATAGCCTCCACTCAAGGTGCTTTTAGGCATTGTAGTTTGCTCTTGAGAGTCTTCAGGTCTTTCCAGTAAGTGTAAAGCTTTTTAAAGCTTGAATTTAATACTGTGTAGTCTTGAGTGGGGGGAATCTACAGGTTATGTTTTGGTTGGTTGTACATCTATGTGTCAGAGCACAGTAATTCTGCTGCGATTTGAAGGGAGATTTAATATTGGCTGCTCTTAGCTTTTCTCCAGGACTCCAGGACTGAGCACTGCTGTCTAGCAGGGTTTGCCAAATACAGTCACCAAGAGAAAACCAATGCTAAATGTTGTGTACACCCAGGGCTGGAGGCAGAACGACTCCCTGGAGACTTGCTGACTATGGGCTGTTAGCTTTCCATTAAGGTTTTAGGCTACCAAAGAAAGAGTCTGTCTTTCAAGGTGCAGAGTAGGGAATTTCAAAGAAAGTGAGGGATCTTCCCCAGGTCTGAGATATTCAGTGTTATTCACTGTGCCCCCGGCGAGCTGTAATGGGACAGAAAGGTGGGTGCATGGGAAACCTTTCCTCCCCTGTGCTTGTGAATATCTCTCTGCATCGCTTGCCAGCATAAAAGTTGGAGACTTCGTCTGAGGCCCAATGCAGTCCATGCTGAGATCCACAGGAGTCTCACTGTCTTCTTTCTGCCCTTTATCCTGAGCCACTTCTGTGCTATTTTGTGGCATTGACGCTCAGTGGGGGAGATGTACCCACAGAAAGGTTGGTTGCTCTTTGCCTCTCTTTTTGGCTCTCAGTGCCTGGGGGGTCCCTTTTCCAAAAGCCGCTCCCAAAAGAGGCTTATTGCAGGGTCCTCAGCTGTTGGGTTTGCAATCCGTGGCAGTGAAACAAGCCATGGAGGGGTGGGATGTGTATTCATTTGCACACATGGGAGGGGGTTGGGGGGAGAACACAATGGGATGAGACTAACTCTTTTTCTTATGGAGAAGAGCTGGACCAACTCAGAGTGCAAAGAAAATGGTACCCGTGGCTTACAGACAGAACAATAATGAATAAATTCAGCCAGATACATGTATCAACCAGATACAGGGCAACCTCTGCGTTCTGTAATCCAAATACTTGTTTGAGCTGCTTCCTCCACCCACCTTCTCCCCGCTGATTCTCTCAGCACCTGCTGTATTAAAAATACAATTACACTGCTGAAAAGTGACAGATTTAGACTCTCAGTGACCTTTAGATTTAAGACTGGCTCCCAAGTGACCCCTGCCCCACAGGTCAGTAGTTAAGTTGCCCATTCTCTCCACCTCCTTTCACCACCCAGCCTTCAAAGAACAAAAGTCAGATCTGCCTTGCTCACGCTACTTTAGCCATGGTCACTGCATATCATTCCCTAGCAGCAAAGAAATTTGTGGGAGCCAGTTAGATATGGAAGATAAATTACTAAATGGTTCATTAATCGTATGCCTCTGAAACACATCGGTCCTGCAGCTTTCGCTTCTTGCTCAGAGCAAGATGCTAGGATGGATCCTAGTGTCCTAAAACAACTGTTTTGCCGTTTAATTTGGCTGGCTCAGGAAACATGTGAGTCTCCCTCTGCTATGCTCATTGTACCCTCCTTCTCCCTGATTTAGACTCAGTACAACTAACAAGGCTGCTGAGTACATGCCTTACCACAAAGTCTTCCTCAGCATGGGCAACACTCCAGAAAAAACAAGGCACCATACAGACCTAGGATTTCGCTGTGCAATGTCCAGTGCTAGGCGCAGTGTGTTCACATCAGCCATGATTTGAATCCGCTGAATCTCAGGCTAAAACCCTGATTGCAGACCTGTCCTTCCTCTAACCACAGGCTGGCCCTCACTAGGATTCAGGCACAAGACTACAGCATCCTTGCAAGACACAGTTGCAACATATTTCTTTCCTTACCCAACCCAAATATTCAACTTCAATTACGCTCCATAGCCACAAAGGAGATACTGAGAAAGTGGACATGATGAACAGCAGTTTGCACAGCAGGCTTGTTCCTGGTGAAGCGTGGGTTACTTTTAAGGACAGGTGTATATTGCACCTCTCCTGACATCAGTTCTCTTAGGTTCTGTGACAGCTGAAGAATGGCATTTGCCTCCTAGACCCAGCCTCTGAAGAAAGTAATCCTCATTTGATCTGAAATGTGGAGCTATATTCTTCAGTTGATCCTGTTGGAAATTCCAAGTAAAGGAATTGGGATTTCTGCATAACAAAGGCATGGGAGGACATCTCACACCCTCTGTGCAGGTTAAGAGTATGGTGGGTTGGAGGGAGCCATGACTCTTAACTTTGCATCATGCCATTCTGTATTAGGAGATACCAAAGATGCTTCTAGAAGATACCACCTTAGCTGGTCTTCCTTGCAATATTGACAGCCACATCCTCACCAAAAAAATTATAAAAGGAAAAAAAAGTGCTATTCACACAACTCTCTTTAGCACTGCTAGTTACAACTAGGAGGCTCCGTAGGGGCCTTAAGACTAGGGATGTTTTTGTCATTTATACTAAGGTTTTGCCACTGCTGCAACATATGTGAGACATTTTAAGCCAGCTCCAAATGACTTGGTACAACTCCATGCCACAGATCCCATTATCTCCCAGCACAGTACCATCTTAACATGGCTATACCGTGCCCACTTCCAGAGGAGGCATTGCCGCATGATCCTGAGCATACTAACTAATTTGGCATTACCTGCTGTAAGCAGAGGGTCCTCTCTAAGGTGGCATCACCTTGCTTAGTATAAATACATATTTTGAACCTCACATTTACTGATTTAATGACTTTTATATGTAGTATCTTGAGACGATATCTTTCTCAGGCACATGTGCAGAAATCCCTCTCTTGGTGTATCATAGAGCAGTGTCAGGGCTGTGAGACATCCAGTTAAGTATGAAACTGAAACTGGCCCTGTGTCCCAGTGATTTCTCGTCTTTTCCTCACAACTTCTGCATCTGTGATCCTAGTGCTTCCTCTCCCTCTCCCAGCCTCATATTCAATTGGGGATTAGGTTGTTCCCACCAGGTGTTAGCCAGAAAGAGCAGCTTTACATCCTAAGCTCCCCTCAACTTCGGATGAGTTTTTATATCTGAACCTGGACTCCAGTCCAAATCTGTAGGTTTTTCCTATCTGAACATCTCCAGATAGCAATAGACTCAAATCAGAGTCCAAATTAATTCTTTAGGGTGAATTCTACTTTTTAAAATGGAGTTGGTTAAAATCTTTTGAATTGTAAATATTTAGAAGACAAATACAAGAGTGTTGCACAATGAAATTTTATTTATCTGTCTTTTTCAAGAGCTGGTCTTTTTTGACCTTCTGAGCATGTAGATTGAAGTAAAATTCAACCAAAAAAGTGTAAGAAATCATAACAAACAAAGAATTCCTGTGATTCTTCATCATCTGATAATGTTGTTTCTAACATCAAGACTCCTGTGTAAGTGCTGAACAGTAGAATGATCCTCTACTGGAAGTTACATTGCAATGTTTTTGGTATCCTCTACGAAGTGGTATGCAAATGTAAAATTAAATTTTAGAGAAGTTTAAAAAGGCAAAGATTAGTTTCTTAAATAATTTATTTGGAATATATTAGATGTTAAATAACATCATATAGCACAAAATGTGATCAGTTACACCATATTTGTTCATGATCATACAGATAAGAAATCCACAAAACACGAAGAAGAAGCCTGACAAAAAAAAATATCTTTGGTAGATAGATCTAGTGAAATACATGCTGAACATGAGAGTAGGGAGCTCCTAAATAGAAAGGAGAACAAAGAAAGTACTGATATGAACCAAAACAATAACAAGAAAGGAAGCTTTTTAGGATAGAAAATATAACAGGCATGTTATGTTACAAAATGGCCAGTTTTCTGTCCCCTTTCCTGGACAACAACTCTGCTCACAAGGTGTTTTGGCTTGACTAGGTGACGTGTGTTTCCTAGGATAGCAAGTGGCTGATAGACCAAACAGCACCACCACACCTTGCCAATAAGTGCTCTGATTTACTTGGACTAATTTATCCTGCTGTAACTCCCAGCAAGTCAACAGAAAGCTAGGAGGAGGACTTGGCTCATTACCTTTGAGGCACTGTGCAGAAGAGGCCCTGACTCCGTTCAGTAACGTTAAAGCGGGCAGAGGCAGTACTGATTTCACGAACCGTGCTGAAGACTCTTAGTGCGTTTCCACTCAGCTGCTCTCCAGGGCAGTCCTCAGCCCTGACAGCTCAGAAATGCAGGGATAAGCAAACTGAAGATTAGGAGTGTTCAGAAACAAAATGAAATCACCATGAACACTTTCAGCTTTTTTTTTTTCTTTTGGTCAAAATCTGTCCACTGGCACACCTGTGCCTTACAGTAGCAGCCCTGAACAGGGTGAGCTGTGTTTCTGTCAGACCTTGGTCTTTCTCAATGCACAGGACAGCCAAACACATGCTTAGCAGGAGCCAGCCTTGGCTTCTTTGGTGCACCTGCTGGTTGGTGAGGCTTTAAAAGGCAGCTCAGCTTTGGTTGCCAAATCCCCTCATGCAGAAGGGCTGTACGTGTTATGTGCACAAACCCTATCTCTGCTTCCTGAAGGCAACTCATTGTCTCATGAATAAACAGAAACAGCCCAGGGACATGCCTTGGCACATGGGAGCTCCATTTCTTCACCAGTGGTGAATAGCTGTCTTTTCTAAGCATTGATATGTACCTTGGCCCACATGGAAATCAAAATCCCTGTGTCCATGGGAGCAGCATCTGACCAGGAAGCAGTTCTACTTAAACTTGGTGTCGTTTTTTCTGTTGTCCTAGGCAGCTTTGTAACTTGCATGAGCAGTCCAGTCCTTTGCTGGCACAGGTTATAACTCAATCAGGAAATTAAATTGAGTTGTGGGCAACAACTCACAATGGTCACCTTCATGAAACCTCTTTTCATCCTGCTTATTATCTAAACACCTACAGCATGGGGGTTGGTGTTCCCTACAGGGAACTGACCCACTGAATCAAGTGGAAGACATTTACACCAATTCCTTTGTCCTTGCTCTATCAGCCCATTTGGAATGGTGTCCAGATGGAGGAACCTCAACTACAACAGGCAAAAGTGGAGAGTTTAAAGGCAGGCAGCTGGGTACACAGGCAGCATGCCCCTAGTCTTGTCCATAGTCTTAGTACCTCGCCTGGGGCAGACAAGAGTCCAGCTTCACACAGACCAGCATCACAGCACCAGGGTCTTACAGGTGACAGCAAGGTTGTGTGCAGCTCGGTTCTGCCTCCCGCAGCAGCAAAAGCAGGGCTGGTTCAGGAACTCGATGCCCAAGGCCAGTGCCACGCAGCCCTATACTGAAGGGGCACCACAGTGCACCAGTGGTGCATGCCCAACACCTTCTGCCAGGCCCAGACATGCTCCAGCTGCTTCTACACCCTGGCATGGGAAGGGGCACTGCTCGCTGCATTTCCGTAAAGGTTTTCACACTGCATCTTTGAGGCCTTTCTCCTGGGACCTCCCTCCCAAAACAGGACCTGGCCCATTGCCACAGCTGTTGAAGAATAAAGACTTTTAACCACCAACCTGTTTGATGGGCTTCTAAGGCAGCTGGAGCGCAGCTGAACAGCTTCCTTCACATGCACACTGTCACTGCTACAGGAAAGGTTTACTCTGCCTATTGAACCCGCTGAAACTCATCTGTGACTATGTCTTCTTTTATTTTAAATAGGCATTTTTGCTTTAATTTAATGTTTAATTTTGTTTAATAGTGTTTTGCTCTGACACTAGGGATCCCTCCCATCTGATGGAGGAAGATGTAGCAAGGTTCAAGGGCTAGGACTTGTACTTTCAAAAAGAAGAATAAAGCTGGAAATAAGATTCACAGGCTCAAGACTGAGTGCAATTAGCCCCTGGAACCACTGGTGCAGGACTGTGGCAAATACCACATCTCTCAAAATCTTTCACTACAGAGGTCAGATGTCTGTCTTGGACAAATTTTGTGGTGCAGTGATCATTCTTGAGCTCAGCAGTGTTCCCTTGAAACAGCACGGGAGAATAATCTCTTGCCCTGCCAGAAATGCTGGATGAATTTCTATGGCCTGATTTATGGAGGAGATCAAGGCAGAAGGCCCTTCTGGCTTGGACTCTGCTGTGACAGCAGTGAGTCCTTCCAAGTTCCCAGGGGCTGCAAGTTCTCTGTCTGGTCTTCCAGGTTGTTGCCTGACCAAGGATTTCCTTTCTTATTAAATAAAAATGTATACCAAATGGAACAGTAATAAATATAAATAAATAATCACAATACATAGAGGAGCAACCCACAGATTCTGCAAAAAGAGGGGGACTATCAGACTAACACCATGACTGCATGTCTCATTGTCTGCTAGGGAGATGATGTCTCTGACCAACACTCTACTATATTGCTGCTCATACCAGGAGAGGAGACAGCACAGTTTTCAATCAGCATCAGCTCCTCCATGCTTTGCAAGCGTGGGGCTTGCTGGAAGAACCCCAGGATGCTGCCCCGTGCTGCCACTGCTGTCTGCTGCAGGCCTGGCTCTCCCAGGACCTTGACAAGGAAGTTGATGTATCTCATAGCTAACCGGAGTGTCTCATTCTTGCTTAGTTTTTTGTCTGGTGGGTGGGTGGGAATGAGTTTCCTCAGCTTGGCAAAGGCGCTGTTGACATTCTGCTGCCTCCATCGCTCCCTGGTGTTGGTGAAGATCTTCCTTGTCATTCTCAAGGTGCTGCAAAGCAAAAGAGATGGTGAGTGAATGCTAGACACCCCTGGCTTTCACGCAGGCTGCTGCTCTGGGGGCACTGTAACCTCTGGGCCAGTGGCAAGCATGCAGTGGTGGTGCTAGGCATTTCTAATTTTTGCCCTCTGTGGCTGATGCCCTTGTCCTGCATGTCCTGCACAGATTCACCCTAATTCCTAAAGTCACGTCCCCATTCGCAGCCATGATCATAAGCACTGCAGCTATAACCAGATGACAGAGTCCAGTAAGAACTTCACAAAGGAGTAAATGGAGTTTAATTTCCTCATACAACTGTTTGGTGCTGCTATGAGCCCAGCTTCTCCAGGCTCCCGAGAGTGCCCCTGCAGCAGAATTGCCAATGCATTAGTCATCCCACCAGGCTGTGTGAGGGACACCCAGGCACTTTTTATGGGGGAAGGCAGGCAGGCCCAGGGCAGAACACATCCATGCTTTCCCAGCCCCAGCTCACACCTTCTTGGGGGCTGCTCCCAGCTGGCCCAAGCTTGCTGACTCATGGCTGGAGCTAAGCCAGGTGGACCTTCATCATGGGCCTTCAGTGAGCAGACAGACGACACTTGCAGACCCATGTGATTATGGTTGTTTCAGGAGACTTCTCCAGGGAAGCAACAGTCTGGTTCGCTGCCCAGCCCACACTGACTGCTCACGGCTGGTGGCAGAGACTCTTCAGTCTGATCCATTCAGGCTTCTGCTTTAGCCTCTGAGAGCTGCCAAGACTAAGCCACAAGTGCCATGACTGCAGGCTGCAGAGGGAAAGTGCAATTCCTACAAACTGTGCAGACATCCCAGCCAAAATGTCTACATAGGTGCTACCTGTCCACCCTGCCTCACAGAGCTGAGCAGCAAAGGGAACCCAGTGCCCAGAGCAGACCTGGCCACAGAAGAGCGCTGTGCAAGGAGTGCACAGTAATTTTAAATGCCATTTATCAGAAAGGTTGTCAAAAGCTCTTGGGGTTGCCCTAACCCTGCTCCCACTGCCACTGGAAAGAGTCCTCCCTTCTCTCCCACAGCCATGCAGAAGACACTCACTTCTTCATTTCTGAAGCTGCTTTTTATGCCAATGGCACACAGACAGTTGGAGCAGGGAAAAACTATCCACAGCCAAGAGACTAAAGGACAAATGTTTCCACTTACCCTCTTATGCATGTGAAAACCTCAGCTTTTTATATTCATTGGCAAACCCCTCCTTACAGCAGTCCCACAGGGGACTGGGGAGCAGAGGGAATAGCACCCTTCACCCCCAGAAATAGCAAACTTTGGGGTGACAGCCCAGCTGTGATCCCGCGTCCATGTGAAGAAGCCTCATACTGCACAAGACACTCAGAGTTCACCAAAGTAGGTGGTAATAGTCTGGATGAATAAAGAAATCCCACTGTGACTCAGAGGTTAATTGGGGTGCCCTGGCAGGGAGACAAGACATGCACGGCAGACGGTGAAGCTCCCTCCCAGCTCCTTCAAGTCCCAGTCCAGCACTGATTACAAATCACCAGGGAAACACAGTTACACCGTCGTAAATTATGTCAGAGCCACGTTCAGAGACCTCGGTCAGAGATACAGCTAATGCAGATGCACCCATGTATACTATATATGGCTACGCTCATGCTGCCCATACCTTGCAGGCTCCTCTCGACCACAGCCTTTACAGAGCTAACACATTTCTATTTTGGTAGAAGTCTGAAATTACTGTCAGGCCCAGTTGTCTACTCTGCCTTTAGGGGATGAGAAAATTGTCTCATCAAAATGTCTTTGATTCACGAGCGGCTCATGTAAAAAACAAACCCTCATATTTCACGTTGCTGAGAGTTTTTCATATTTTTTGTAGACTTACGTTGAGACCCATTGCTTGATCCAAATGGGGATTGTATCTCTTTTTTTTTTTTTTATTATTCTCCTACTCCATGCGTTACTTTTGGTTTGTGCTATGGAAACAAATCTACTTGGTACTTTGCACCTACCTGAAACAGCTAGCATGTACCTTTTTGGCAAGAACACTGCCGCATCAGTGATACGGATTTTAAATGCTGTCTTCCCATGCTCCTCTGTACTGTGGCACATTCACTCCCCAAGGCAAAATTTTTGCCTTTACAGTTTTATTCTTCCAAGCAGCTGCTTGGATCCATGTGAAATTCAGAGTGCCACCTGCTTCTCTCTCTCTTCTGTTTTTGGTGGTTTGTTTTTTTTTTTTTAAAAAGAAAAATTTATCTGTCTACAAAGGCAATTATTTTTTATAACATAGGGAAACTTACTTGGGCTTCCTTGTTTCTTCTAATGGGTCGGGTGGATTGTATTTTGCCAGGTCTTTCAGTCTCTGCACTGTAATTCTGGCATGTGGGTCTGGGTTTGCTGGATGC
This sequence comes from Balaeniceps rex, assembly GCA_013401315.1. Taxonomy (NCBI): domain Eukaryota; kingdom Metazoa; phylum Chordata; class Aves; order Pelecaniformes; family Balaenicipitidae; genus Balaeniceps; species Balaeniceps rex. The sequence continues at coordinate 15,484 of VYZW01031759.1, forward strand.
CTGTTCGCATCTCAGCTACAAATACCAACAGAATGCCTGCTCCTTCTCTTTCTCCTGCTGCAGACAGCCCCCAGCGCAGCACTCCAGGAAAGCAGGTTAGCATTCATCCCTGGCACTGTGAACATGTCGTCTTGTCCTGTTAGCGGCATTACTGGTGGAAAAATAACCCCAGCCTACTCCTTCACACCACGCTTTCTTTGTCTCTCTTCTCTTGCCTTTGGAAAGGACAATACTACGTTTGTGGTCACAAGCCTTGTCAGCAAACAGATGCCTTTATGAGACCAGCTCCTGCTTTACACTTCAAAAACATGTGTTTGTATTTCTGACATTTATTCAAGATCAGCAAACAACAGCTCCTTCACTCTCCCAGTGCCTCCTCTTGCGCTAATAGCTCTACAGGGAGCTTCATTTCAGGTGTAATCCACCTTTGTACCTCTCTCCACCTTAAATTCCTCTCTCCTTTTCTCCGTTACTGGTGCAGGTTTCCTGTTGTGCTCACAGTTTCAGCTAGAAACATAAGAAAAAAAGAAGCCTGGTCCAATCCTGCAGTCATTGTAATGTTTCAGCACAGCTTCTTTTCTTGTATCATCACCTACACATCCTTCGAGTTCTCTGTAACCACAGCACCTTCCAGTTAAAATGCAGCCAGTTTACTGACAAGGGATCTAATTTCCATTCCTTTTGCCTCATTCCCTTCCTCCTGTTCCCTCCTTTTCCCCAACCCTCCCCACCAAGCTTGGCTTTCAATACGATATTATTTGCAGCTTCAGGTCTTTGCTAATGTCACACATCTCAGCAATGTACTCTTTAGGTTTCTCTGGTGCGCTGTATAAAATACGTATTGTCTAGTGGCTGTGTGCATAAATCACCTGTTTGTACATATCATTGACAGATAAATTGCATTAACCTGCAAGCCTGGATTCTGTGCTTTCTGGTCACCTTCCCTAACCACAGGTTAACAGCTCCACATTTAGCTGGCAATAAAGAAACCCAGGAATACAGCAGCTTAAATTCAAGAGGATTAATTCTGCTCTCATGAATGTAAATCTGGAAGGTTACACCATTTTCACTGGAGAAATTACTCTGAAGGGCAAAATGTTGCCACTGAGGACAGGATTTAACGCAGATCAAGAAATCATATCCAGAAGTAGTAGGTAAGTGCAGTTTCATGAGCTAACATCCACATCTGCAGTGTGTAAAGAGAATTGTGCAAAGAAATAACCCCAGCCCGGCAGTGCATGTGCTCCAACAGCCAGAAAGAGAAAAAACAAAACACCACCACCCACCAAACAGATAACTGAAGCTCTTTCCACCCCCCTGCCTACCCCTTTGAAAAATATAAAAATGGACAGGGGGGGAGGAATACTGGCTGTGGTTTATGCAGCCGCAAGTGCCACCAGACAAAAGACTAAACAATAGAAAAGATGAAGATCTCTGCCTTGGTAGCAGCAGTTCTCACAGCCTCTCTATGCAAAAGCCATTCAAGCAATTCAGGCAGCAGCAGCAGAGAAGCTCAGGCACAAAGCAGCATCTCTGCTAGGACATTCCCCAGCAAATGGCCCCCAAGTCAGCGGTTAATGTCTCAGGGCTGGCAGGAGACTCACCAGGAGCCCAGCACTCAGTCATAATTAGCAGGCTGCTATTAAATAAAGATCTTGAATGAGAAAGTTCCTCCCTCAAGTTATACCTTTGACCTCAGTGAAGTTAAATCCATGTTGAAACTGGCCACTGGAGACCTACTCCTGCAAATCTTAATCAGACAGCAGATGCCTGCTGCCAGCAAGAATTGGAGTGCTTCTAGTAAACCTGCAGTGCCACACTAGGGGAAACCTAGTGCCTGCTAAAATTGGTTATTTAACACATTGCACTGGATTTTGTGAAGTCCCCTCAGCCCTTAAGTAAATGGCAACACAAGAGCAGATGGTGCCTGTTCCCTCTATCAGGCAGGTTCTTGTGAGCCCGATCTGCCACAGGGAGGGAAGATTTCCCAGCTATCACTCCTTGCTGCTGTGCTTTGTTCACTTTGCATCAGTGTTATCTGGAGAAGAGGAGAAAGAGGAAGCTCATTGTTTCCCTCTTCAGTTTCATGCGAGTCTCAGAGCATGGGACTCGGCTCTATGCAGAGGGGAAGACTGAGCATGGATGTCACAAGACATTACACTGCCTATCCATAACATGACTTTTTTTTTTCCCCACCCCCCTAGAAGGCGNCTTCCCTTGGGTTGGGAGAAGAAGGAAGAGGAGAGGGGACAATGCATCCCAGTTTGACAGCTTGCAAGAGGAGCAGCGCGTCTCTAGGTACATGATCTTCCCTCCCAGCTTTCCTCTGCCCCCTCTTTCCATTGCCACCTCCCTGTATCTCAGCACTATACACCCTCCCCAAGTGCCTCCCATCTGAAACCCCACTGGTGCACTGGTGGACAAGGACACGGAGAGCACAGTGCAGTGAGCTGGATGTTTGGCTGGCAGTCAGGGAATTGAACTTCTGTCCTCATTTCTGCTATTGCTTTGCCTCAAGCAAATTCCTCTTTTTTTTCTGCATTTCCGTGACCCTCCTACCTGTAATTAGTTTGTCTCTGCTGCAAGGTTTGTGGAAAGGAAAGCATTTTTGTGTGTGTGTGTGTGTTAGAACACCTGGCAGCTCACGGTGGCCCAGCCTTGCTCAGCATTAGTAGATGCTGCGTTTGTGTAACGAAAGAGAAGAGCCTCTCCCAGCTCTCACAGGGCGATTCCTAACACCAGCAGTGAACTTCATTTTATTTCAAATAAGATGTGGGAAGAGGAGCTACTTCAGGAGTAAACAAGGGCTCCTTTCACTGCCTCACGCCTCTGTTGGGAGTGGTACCTGACAATCATACCACGGTACAAAGTACAGCAGAGCAGCAAAAGCACTATGAAAACCAGTCCGTGCTGACAGACTGATTTACCTTTTTTTAGAGTCTGTAAATCTGGGATAAAACCCACATAGTAGAATCTCTTCTTCCGGGAGCCTTCCTGTCTAAGGGCAGCATTTACAGAAACTCCAACAGCTACTCTGTGCTCTCGTTGAACCTTTAGAAAAAGGAAATCGCTGGAGTCTTCAAAAGCAACTGTGTAAAGGTCTCAAGCTTAAGTCAGCCTTCATGTTTGGGGATACTAGACTGTATGTGATCACAGTTTCAAAAGGCAAGTTTTTTGCCTGACCCAGTGTTGCCCCTGGGTTGCTTAGCTTTGTTAATCTAGTTGCCCTCCCTAGAGGGTGCAGATCTTCAGCAGGGCAGAGACCTCGCTGCTTTCTGAGAAATCAGCCTAGCCTGCAGACTTCATAACCTGGACACCCTGGCATTGTGTCCCCTAAGGCTGCCTCGGGAAAGGTAGGTCCGTAAAGCAATGGGCTGCCACCCAGCAGGC